>PVJA010037785.1:0-14476 GCA_004027025.1 Myocastor coypus | reverse complement strand
AATGATTTATTTGTTTTTATGGCCGGCTCAGCCTGCCCTGAGGGCAGGGCTGGCGCAGCATGTGGTGCCGGGGATCGAACCGCAGTCCCTCCAGCTGCCTGAGCTTTCCGAAGCAGGCACTTTAGACCACTGAGCCATCCTGCCGGGCCCGGAAGTAAAAGATTTATACACTGAAAATAATGGTAGTCTTTGAAGAGGATTTGAATTTTTTTTTTTTTTTGTGGGACCAGGGTTTGAACTCATGACTTTGCACCTGCCAGGCAGGCACTTGTGCCACAGAGGTATCTCCCTGTCTGAAGAGGATTTGAGAAAATGGAAAACTATTCCATGCTCCTGGATAGGGAGAAGGAACATTGTGAAAATGGCCATGCCCCCAAACTGCTATGTAGATTCAGTGCAATCCTGATTTAAAATACCATTAGCATACCTCACAGAGCTAGAGAAAACTTTCCTCAAATTCATTTGGAACCCTAAGAGACCCAGAATATCAGAAGCAACTCTGGGAAGCCAATGAAAGGCAGGAGGTATTACAACCCCTGATCTGCAATTATACTGTAAAGCTACTGTGACGAAATCAGCATGGTACTGCACAGAGACAGACCTGAGCGTCAGTGGAGCAGATTAGAAGATACAGACACAACTGCAAAAATGCTCAGCCACCTTATCCTTGACAAAGGGGCCAAACAAGCTCACTGGAGGAAAGAGAGGCTCTTTAATAAATGGTGCTGGAAAAAAATAAAATAAAAAAATTTAAAAAAAAATTAAAAATAAATAAATAAATAAATGGTGCTGGAAAAACTGGCTTACCACATGCCAAAGGCTAAAACTAGACCCATGCCTATCACCATGTGCAAAACTGCAGTCAGAATGGATCAAAGACTGTAGTTATTATATTATATTAAAACAAGCACTGGAGGAGCCGGGCGTGGTGGCTCATGCCTGTAATCCCAGCATTCGGGAGGCTGAGGCAGGAGGATTGGTGTGAGTTCGAGACTAGCCTGGGCTACAAAAGTGAGCTCAAGGCCAGCCTGAACTGTACAGCAAGACCCTGTCTCAAAAAGACAGAAAAAAAAACCCCAAAAAACAAAAAACAAAAAACAAGCACTGGGGCCCAGCAGGATGGCTCAGTGGTCTAAAGTGCCTGCTTAGGAAAACTTAGGCAGCCTCAAGGACCGTGGTTCGATCCCCGCACCACATGCTGCGCCAGCCCTGCCCTCAGGGCAGGCTGAGCTGGCCATAAAAAGAAATAAATAAACAAACAAAAACTAAAATTAAAAAAAAAAAAAAAAAGCACTGAGGCTGGGGAGATAGCTCTGTGGCACAGGTGCCTGCCTAGCAAGTGCAAGGTCATGAGTTTGAACCCTGGTCCCGCAAAAAAAAAAAAAAAAAAACTTAAGTAAAAAAAAAAAAAGCACTAAATCTTCTGGGGGAAAATGTAGGTAGAAATCTAAAAGACATAGGAGTAGGTAGCAAGTTTATGAACAAAAACCAAACTGCACAGGAAGTACATCAAAGAATCAACAACTGGGATCTCATTTTTTTAAAAGTTACTGCACTTCAAAGCAAATCTCCAGCAGAGTAAAAAGAAAACCTACAACCTGGGAAACAATTATAGCTGACTGTCCCACCAATAAAGGCCTTCTATCTAGAACATACAAAGAATTTTTAAAAATCAGCCACACCCCCCACACACAATTCAAAGACCCATGCCAAAAATGGGCATCTGACACAAATATACATTTCTCAGAAGAAGAAACACAAATGGCAAGTATATGTATGAAAAAACATTCAACATCATTGGTTGTTTAAGAAATGCCAGTTAAAACAATACTGAGATTCCATCTCACCCTGGAAAGAATGTCTATTATCAAGAAATCAGCCAGTAACAGACTCTGGAGAGGCTGTGAAGAAAAAGGAACCCTTCTGCACTGTTGGTGGGAGTGCTGACTGGTACAACCACTATTTTTTTTTTTTTTTTTTTTTTTTTTTTTGTCTTTTTGAGACAGGGTCTCACTATGCAGTTCAGGCTGGCCTTGAACTCACTTTTGTAGCCCAGGCTGGTCTTGAACTTGCACTGATACTCCTGCCTCAGTCTCCCGAGTGCTGGGATTACAGGTGCCTGGCTTTTTAAAAAAATAATTTTATTTATTTTTGTTTGTTTATTTATTTTTATGACCAGCTCAGCCTGCCCTGAGGGCAGGGCTGGCGCAGCATGTGGTGACAGGGATCGAACAGCGGTCCCTGCAGCCGCCTAAGCTTTCCTAAGCAGGCGCTTTAGATCACTGAGCCATCCTGCCGGGCCACAACCATTATTGAAATCAGTGTGGACTGGAGATCCTAGTCAAGCCAGCCATTCCCCTAGTGGGTATTTTTCTAGAAGAACTGAAAACTTCATACCACAGCCATGTATGTGTACTAACGTTTATAGTAGCACACTTTGTTATGGCTAAATACTGGGAACAACCCAGATGCCCACCAACTAAAGAATGGATGAGGAAAACGCTTACACAGCAGAGTGCTATTCAGCTATAAAACAGGATCAGTTTGAGACTTCTGTCAGTAAATGGATGTAACTGGAGAGCATACTTGCCTTAGTCGCTCTTCTCTCGTTTCTGGGACAGATACCTGACACTCAAAATGAAGGAAGGAAAGGTTTACTTAGCTCACAGTGTGTGCAGGTTTCAGTGTGTATTTGGCTGGCTCCAAGGCTGAGTGGAGCAGGGCAGAGCGCATCCAGTACATGGCGGCGGAACAGCAGCAATATGGTGGCAGAGGCAGCCAATCAATCAGGGCAGCAGGCTCTCTCCGATGTACCCAGATGCCCACAATAATAACCGTAGGCACAAAATCTCAAGGCAAATGGGGCATAAAATCTGAAAACAGAGCCTGGGTTCTTGTCTTTTTTTAGTTTATTCAACAAAGCTCCTACGGTGTGCATCAAGTTGTGACTTCTAAGCATCTGCATCCTAAGCAAACAGAATTAGGAACGCTCACTGGGGCTGAAGTCATGGGCAATGTGTCTCCTGTTACATTTTTCAACTTTTGGTGTATTGACATCAATACTAATATCTGCCATATATATGATACAAGTTTTTCTTTTAGAAAGTTTAGAAAATACAAAGGTAAGAAGCAAACAAGACATCATGCTAGCTAAAGATAATCACACACATTCTTCAGATCTCCTCCTCCGGCTTCCTACAGGTGCTGCAGCGGGGCCTTAGCCCCTGCCAGCCTCCCAGGTCACCTGGAAGCCACCTTCACCCGCTGTCGTGCCTGCATTTGAATCCAGCGGGACAGCTGGGCCAGAGCTGCAGCTTCAATGGCCAAATCGGGAGCCTGTTGGGTGTTAGCCAGCAATGGATGACTAGGCAGGGACTTAGATGACTCATCAGAAATTATGACTGCATATTTTTAAGTGCATTAAAGAAATGAGATAATATTCTTTGAGTTGTTGAGATTTCTTTTTTTTTAGACAGGGTCTCGCTATGCAGTTGAGGCTGGCCTTGAGCTCACTTTTGTAGCCCAGGCTGGTCTCGAACTTGCACCAATCCTCCTGCCTCAGTCTCCCGAGTGCTGGGATTACAGGCGTGCGCCACCACGCCCGGCTGAGATTTCTTTGATATTAAACAGCAGAGCCCCAGCTCTGGCTCGGGCTTGGTCTTGCTGTGAGATGCCCTGGTCCTCTGTCCCCGTCATCCGCCAAGCATAGTAAGAAAAGCTGACTGTCGCACCAGGCCACTCCGTGCAGAAAAGGGCTGCAAGGGGCAGTTCTTTCAGGTGGAAGAAAATTCCTCCTGGGGCCCGGCAGGATGGGCCAGTGGTCTAAAGCGCCTGCTTACGAAAGCTTAGGCGGCTTCAGGGACCGCGGTTCGATCCCCGGCACCACATGCTGTGCTAGCCCTGCCCTCAGGGCAGGCTGAGCCGGCCATAAAAATAAATAAACAAATAAAAGTTCTGAAACAAGAAAAAAAATAAAATTAAAAAAAGAAAAAAGAAAATTCCTCCTGGAGAATGCTTGGGGAAACTGTGAATGTCTCATCCACTCTAACTGGGATCACAGCCACCCTGTCGGCAGTTGGTGGCACACTGAGGGTGCCGATCCTGGTGTCTGAGCCACCAATAGCGCCACATAGGCAGGAACTGAGAGCCGAGGGCTAGCGGCACATGTAGCACTGTGTCTGGCGGGGAAGAAGGAGCGCGGGACGGCGAGCTTTTGGCTTGCTTGTCTTGGTCTCTCTCCTGTTTGCACCCCTGCCAACTGAACCCACGGCCTTTACGGCGAGCTGTGTCTTCAGGCCCTTTTTAATTTTAATTTTTCATTTCAAGAGGAAATTGATCCTTGTTTCTTAAGTTGCTCACACTGGGCTTGCACTTGTAATTCTCCTGCCTCAGCCTCCTGGAGAGCTGGGACTACTCATTTTGGTCTTTTAAAAATTAATGTTACATCATGAAGTACTTAGGATTCACCCCTATCCCCACCCCCACCCCCCCACCCCCACCCCGCTTCCAGAGGCAGCGTAACATCTTACTAGAGTTCACGCAACCTTTCCTACTCTGGCGGGCTGTTCACATTTCCCTGACAGGGGCCGGGCAGGATGGCTCAGTGGTCTAAAGCGCCTGCAGGTGGCTGCAGGGACCGCGCGGTTCGATCCCCCGGCACCACACGCTGCGCCAGCCCTGCCCTCAGGGCAGGCTGAGCCGGCCATAAAAGGAAATAAATAAACACATTTCCCTGACACGGCATTAATTTTACTTGAGGCCTTTTTGTGTGCAAGTTCCATAATTTCATTTGTTCGGTTTGCATGTCTTTACCCAGTGCTACCCCGTGCCATTGTCTCGCTGGGCACTGGGAACCCACTGGTGAACGGACCCCTTCGTGGGGCTCACGTTTCAGTTGGCCGTGACGTCCCCCACTATCCGCCCACCCCGTGCACTGAGGATGCCAGTTCCTGGAAACTGTGAGACCCCGAAGACCCTGTACTAAGAAAAAATTAAACCAAGGCAGACAAAAGAATTGTGAGTGCTCAGGTAAAGCAATTTTCAATCCTTTAGTCCTCCTCTCCACAAACATTTTTTTTTTTTCCATTGCTACGTAGGGATTATCCCAGAGCCTGGAGCTCAAGCACTCTACCCCGAGTGCGTCCGCAGCCCTCCCTGGGCTGCCCTGAATGCACCCTCCGATCCTGCCCTGTGGAGAACGTGAGGCTCACCTAGGGTAATGGCCCTGTAGGCCGTAAGGAGGATGGGCTTCTTTTGTGTGTTCCCGACTTTGCAGTCGAAGATGGTGAGTGCTTGAGAAACGCTGAGTCACCGTTCATCTTATTTTAGCCTCACTGGATTAGGAAGCATTTAGCAGATTAGCAAAGCACCTTCCTGGGTGTCGGGGCGGGCCATGCAGGCGTGGGCGTGGCGTGGCCGGCGCCTGCCCCTCCCCCTCCTCTCCTTGGTGTTTTTCCTGGGCGCTGCTTCCTTGCCCCTCCCCAACACCCCTCCGCCAGGAAGTGTTCGCCTTGCGGGCCACCAGGCCGGGGACTGAGTCTCTTGGAACCGTGAGTTAATGAGCCCTTTCCTTCCTTGGATCGTGCGTGTTGAGCGTTGGCTGCTCGGCCACGCCAGGACGCTGCATGCCGCGCGCCGGGCTGTCGCGCAGGCTTTCTGCCTTGTTTCTGTGGACTGGAGGGTCCTGCTAATCAATTTGTGGTCACTGCACTGAAGTTTGCTATGAGATTTTTCTTAGGTAGGAATGTATTACGTGGGTGGGTCCCCAGATGTTCTGGTGATTCTTTCGGCTACGTAAGGTGGGATTTGTGATAGACAAACTAGAAACTGCTAGCAACTCAAGAGAGGGAATCTGATGAAACGAGTTGTAAACCCAGGTGTCGGGATGCTCAGTGGATTGGAAGGACGAGGTGAGGCCACCAGGCCGAGCTCAGGGCAGGGCCCCAGCACAGCTCTGAAGGGCGGCTGGTGCTATACCGGGCTGGTCAGACAGGAGGGCAGAGCCCTGTACTCTCCAAAACTTCCAGGTGGGTTGTGGTGATGGTTCCCAAGAGAAGAGATTTAGTACAGGACACGTAATTTGTAGGATATGATATTCACCGAAAAGTCAAGTGCAGAGAGCGCGAGAGATCTGTCCGCTCCCTAGAGACCCAAAGAGTCCAGCAAAGGGCCTGGATCCTATGCAGGGTCCTTCATGAGTCCAGCTGAAGACCCGGAGCCCACAGCAATGTCTCACGCAAGTCTGTATCAAGGATCTGCGCTGGGAAGGCCCAACGGGCAGTGGTGGAGTTAGGAAGTCTGCGCCAGCGGGATGGAGGGTCTATGCGGGCAGCAGAGGGATCGGCCCTGGAGCCGGGAAACGAAGCTCAAGGTAAGCACCAGAGCTGCCCCAAAGAGAACCCCAGTATCCTGAGCAACAGCGAGGATCTGAGCTCCTCTGATGAAGAGGGCAGCTGAGCTCAGATCAGGAAAACCTGAGAGGCAGCTTCTCCAGCAGAATCACCTGCACACCACCCTTTGTGCTGTTGACAAGCGTCCTCAGCCGGGCCGGCACACCCAGCAAGCACCACGCTGATGCAGTCCAGCTGGTGACTCTGCCACCACACCCCTTCTCGTGATGCCTTTCCCGGGGGGGGGGGCGACTGAATAACGCAGCAGCCCCCACGGGAGCCTGCACCACTAACCCTAAGCGTGGGTAGGAGAATCTCAGAAGGGAGAATCACAAATTGGAGCCCAGTCCCGGCAATGAGGTGAATTAGATTGACCCTATCTCAAAAAGTAAAAAAGGACTGGGGATGTAGCTTAGTTGAAAGATCCTGGGTTCAATCCTTGTCACTGCAGAAAGAAAGGAAGGAGGAAAGAGTAAAAAACGCAGTTGGGTATTTGGCCCCGCCGAGACCTGGCCTGGACTCTACTGCCGCTGTGCTGTGGTGGGAGGTGTGGCCCCAAGACTAACCCAGCCCACCCGGGGTGCGTGCATCTGGGGGCCCGGCCCCTCCTTTGCCCCTGGCTTCTCTTGCCTTCCTGCCTTCCTCCACCAGATGCAGTTCCAAGGCCGTCAGCACAGGGGAGCTTTGACCTCAGACTTCCCAGACCATGAGACAATGAAACTACACTCTCCGTGAGAGTGCAAATAGCAGGCTTCGAGGCAGAGCTTCCGTCTCACGACGCAGACTCTAGCTTGTGAGTGGAGGTGGGTCATGGTTGTGTGGTTATGGTCACTGCTTTGCGCACACCTGAACCCAGATACAATGACAGTGTGGTGTCACTGGTCCCAAGAGGAAATTACAGGCCCAAGCACCTGGCCCCATCTCAGAGTGCTGCAAAGCCCCACCCACAGCTCTGTTGTGCCCAAGCTTCTGTAGACTGCCTAAGTTAGCCATGAGGAGCAGTTCTCATTTAAAATAATGGGGGAGGGGCCCAGCAGGATGGCTCAGTGGTCTAAAGCGCCTGCTTAGGAAAGCTTAGGGGGCTGCAGGGACCGCGGTTCAATCCTGGCACCACATGCTGTGCCAGACCTGCCCTCAGGGCAGGCTGAGCTGGCCATAAAAATAAATAAATAAATAAACAAACAAAAGTTATGAAAAAAGAAAAAAAATAAAAAATAAAATAAAATAATGGGGGAAAGAGGAGAAACAGGAACACGCATGCGCATGCGTGATGAACAAGGAAGAGACCTCGAAGCTGTTGTTTCTTCTGTAATGAATCTGTGAACTACAGTAAACCTCAATAGCACACCACTGTTTCAGATGAGTTTCACAGGTTACAGATGGGGGCCAGGGAGATAGCTCAATGGAATAAGTGTTTATCTGGCAAGCACAAGGTCCTGAGTTTGATCCGTGGTACCTCCAAAAGAAAAAAGGGGGCGGTTTACAGATGACATAAATCACGGGGCATTTGTATCCATGGAAACATGGCATTGAGGGCACCAAACACAGACACTGTGTGGAGGGCACACACCGGGTGTTCTTGGGTGAGAAGCAAGGTTCAGAAAAGCAACGGAGTCATTACGTGCTGGTTGACGGCGAATGCACTCGAACACTTCCTGGGTGCCTGCGTTGTGCGTGATCATGCAGGCGTGGGAAGGCTGGAGGGTCTGTGCAGGTTGATTCTGTGGTGATGAGTTCTTCTTTGTAGCTAAAATCTTTGCTGTGGCTTTGGTTTTTGGAGGATTTCAGTGGGGTAAGGATGGGATTTCAGGCTGATGTGTTTTCAGTACTTTAAAATTGTCAACCAGCTGCCTCTGGTGTGCATGATGTTGAAAGAGGAGCCGCCAGCACCCTTGCCGGGGTCCCTGTGTGTGCGCGTTCCTTGGCTGTTGTACAGTCTCCTTCTTCTTCTTGGTTTCCAGCAATCTGTGGCATTCCACGGAGCCTCTGGCCAGGCTTCCTCTGGCTTGGGGGTGCTGAGCTGCTTGAACCTGCGGCTTACAGTTTGCACCGTTTCCCCCGTTGCTAACACCTGGGTTAGAGCGGTGCGTGTGTCAGTGAGGCAGTGTTGTGCGTTGTTGGTGTCAGCTAGAACCCAAGGTTCACATTAGGGCCCATTCTTGGTGGTTTTAACACGTACCTTGTGTCACCACACAGTGTCACGTGGCTCCCAAAATCCCCGCAGGCCACCTGTTCACCCCTGCCCTCAGCCTTGGACGGCTTTGCGGGGCACGTGGTCTTGTCTTTTGCAGCCCACCGTATTGCTGGGATTGTACAACCTGTCGCCATCTCACCCTGGCTTTCTTCCCACAATCACGCGCATTGGGGGTTCTCCCTTGGCCTTCCGTGGCTTGGTAGCTCATTTCTTCTGCTGCTGGAGGAAGACTGCGTTGTCTGGAGGTGCCGGGGCTGTCAGGTTGTTTCCCGTTTGGAAGCTGTCACACACAAGTGTGTGGATGTGATTTGCAGCTCAACTGGGCAACTTAGAAGCACGGCTTCCCCGTCACACACAGCATCTCGCTTTGAGGGGAGCTCGCGGCCTCTCCCAAAGTGACACTGCGTCACGTTGTCACCGGCGATGTGTGGTAGTGTTCTGTGTCTTTGACGGCATTTGGCCTCATATGAAAAGGCTTAGCTGGGCCCAGGAGATAGCTCACTGGAATAAGTGCTTGCCTCACAAGAGCAGTGTCGTCAGTTCAATCCCAGGTACTGCAAAAATAAACAAATAACTAAAAATTAAAAAATAAAAAGGCTTAACTGTTGTAAAGTGAGGTCAGATCTACTGTGGCTGTTTTAATGTTCAGGCCCTGTGGCACCTGTGGAGACTCTTTCTGTGGGCTTATGTCCTGTCTTAGTCACTTTTCACTTGTTGCTGGGACAAATACCTGACACCCAAGATGAAGGAAGGAAAGGTTTATTTAGCTCACAGTTCGTGGAGGTTTCAGTCCATATTTGGCTGTATCAAGGCTGAGTGGAACAGGGCAGAGAGCTTCTAGTTTGTGGCAGCAGAACAGCAACAAAATCGTGGCAGAGGTAGCCAACCAAACAGGGCAGCAGAGGGCAACAGCTACAGCTTGAGTCTGTCTCTCTGTCTCTCTTTATATTACATTCAGGCTCTCCACCTTAGGATATCCACCCTAGACCAGACCCATACTCTGAGCCCTACTCAGACCGATAATCTCATCAGTACTAAAACACAATCCCAGGGATCATGAATCATGTCTCAGTCTATAGAAGTCCACACCCAGTGACTACATGAGGCTTTAGGAGGACAACTAGATATAAACCATAACATGTCCCAACCATGTGTCTCCTTCCATGAGTTTAGTCAGATGTTTGCCCATTTTAAAAATCAGGTTATTTTCCTATTGCTGAGTTCAAAGATGCTTTGTAGACTCTGTCTACAATCCTTAGGGACTCCATCCATCGCAGGGCTGAGTTTCACAGCCCGGGCTCACATGGTGACTGTCCTCCTCAGCCTTCCACAGGGCTGGGGCGCAATAGCCGTGACCCATGGCAGCTTATTGCCAAGTCCTTGGTGCCTTGGTGGCCACTGTAGGCACGCCCTTCACCAGATGTGCGCTTTGCAGAAGTTTTTCCTCAGTGCACGACCTTTCTTTTCATTCTTTGGTGGTGTCTTCAGAGGAGAGTTGTTTTATTTTATTTTATTTTATTTTTTTTGTGGGACCAGGGTTCGAACTCATGACCTTGCACTTGCCCAGCAGGCACTTGTGCCTCGGAGCTATCTCCCCAGCCCCGAGAGTTGTTTTATTTTAATAAAGTGACAGTCTTCCCTCTTGAGGGTCCTTGTGGTGTTTCTAAGAGCTTGTGGCCGTCTGGCGTAGAAATGTTCTCTACTGGGAGTGGAGTGGAGTGGCAGTCGCTTGAGCGTGTATACTTGTCTAAATGTATAAAGCCATATATTTTAACAGATGCACTTTATATGTAATGCATATCTCCACAAAGTCTGTTTTTAAGTTTTACCAAAGGCTCAGTGCCATGCTCAGGCCTCTGGGTTTCCCGTTTATCTTCTAGGAGACGCGCATTTCCATGGCTTACATTTTGGCCTGTCACCCATTTTGAGTTAATTTGTGCAAGGATTAGGATCTGAACCTAGACACTTTTTTTTTTTTTTTTTTTTTTTGGCAGCACTGGGGATTGAACTTAGGACCTTGCGCTTGCCAGGCGAGTGCTTATTCTACTGCACTATCTCCCTGGCTCCTTAGACACTCTTTTCACAAGTTCCTTTCTGCTTTCTGTCCTGCGTTTGGCTCGCCTTGTCTGTCACCTGTGTCTCAGTGGATCCTGTGCCCTGCGACTTGGTGCAGCCTCCCTTGCTGAAGTGGGGCGTGGGTCACTTTGCCGTTAGTGCTGGCTCAGCCTTTCATCCTGGGGCTGGAGGTGCAAGCACTGCATTTGCTCCTCCCTTGAGTATCAGCCCAGTCCCCTTGGTCCCTGGGCTCAGTCACCCTGGCTCACACAGTGACCACTTCCCTCGTGGCGTGAGGTGGCGCTGAAGCTTGCAGCTCGCCAGAATGGCCACTGCGTCTTCTTTCGGGGTGAAACCCCATAAAGCACAGCCCGAAGCTGCAGGGCAAGTGGCAAAGGTTCCTGCACAGGCCGTAGCCGTGACAACCGAACCTCCTCTGGTTCCCTCTGGGCTGGGGGTTGATGGCTCCAAGTACACCAGGACACTGCAGCCCAAAGGCAGAGCACCGAGCTCACTCAGCTCATCCCGAGGGAGGGTGTTCTGGGTGCCAAGCATCCTCAGGTCTGACTTCCTGTCTCACACATGGGCCCGCAAGTGCAGACTGCAGAGTCCCGAGTGCTCTGGTTCACAGGCTCTTTGCTGATGCGAGGGGCACACATCCCAGCAGAGGTCAGCTGTGTGGGTCTGCATATTCAGCTGGTCCAGGAGTTCCGGGTGGGCCTTGGCGCATGCGCTCTGACTCTGCTCCATGACACGTCAACGAGAAGGGACCCTGGACAGAACCGTCTGTCAATCAGTGTGGGCACCCATTCCTCACCTGAGGCCTTTCCCCCAGGCCTTGCTGAGGGGAAGGGTGAGCTTGGATTCTGAGTTACGCCTCTCTGTCCTCTTTCTGTGGTGTCGGACTTCTTCCCAGGGCCCTGCTAGTCCGTGTGGCTGGCCAAGGAGACTCAGGGGCCAACAGTCAGGGTTGGCGCCTCAGTTCCTCTCCTCTCCTTGCTGGAACAAATGCCCGGCACCCAAAAGAAGGAAGGAGAGGGTTATTTAGCTCACAGTTACTGGAGGCTTCAGTCCATACTCAGCTGGTTCTGAGGCTGAGTGGCACAGGGCAGAGTGCAGCAGATTGTGGCGGCGGAAGGCAGCAAAACACGGGAGCTAATGAGAGTCGCCCCAAGAAGGGCTGCAGACACAGCAAGTCTGTCTCTCAGGCTCTCTTATGTCACATCCGCCCCCAGGCTGGGTATAGCGCTCACGCCCATAATCCCAGCAGTGCTGAGACCCATAATCGCAGCCTTGGATCATGAATTAATCACAGACTGTGGAACTGCTCCTCAGTGACTGCACGGGCTCTGGGGGGACAGATGCACAGCAACCATAACAGCTGCATTGACAGCAGCTCACGACATAGGTACCCATGAGCCCCCAAGTTCCTGGACCCAAAGAAACAGCACCCTCGGCCGTAGCATTCTCCCCAGCTATGCGCTCATCCACTCACTGGGCCTGCTGGGTTCATTCGGGCTGCCAAGAGCAAGGTGGGTCTGCTGGAGGAACTGTGCATGGTTGAGGCTTGGGGGAAGGAGTCGCCCCGGGGAGGCAGGGCACATCCGGGGCATCCTGGCCCGCGTGCAGCTGCTGTTCTGGTACCTGCCTCTCTCCAAGCGGCTCTGGCAGCTTCCCCTGCTCTTTCTGTCTGCCCCAAGTTCCGGAGCCGTGGAGAGAATCTGGCAGCATGTCTTCTCCCTAGCCAGCGGGGCCTCCTCTCCCTCAGACAGGTTCAAGACCAGTCTCCTGTGGGACCCAAAGGCTGCTGAGGACTGCCTGCAACTGCAGTGTGGTTTCCCAGCCGTCCGGCCATGGGGTTGCTGGTAGGCAGCTGACACCTGGCTGTGATGTGTGTGGTGGGAAGCAGGGGGCTGGCGGGAAAGGAGGGACAGAGGCCTCAGGTGCTGGCGTTGTGGCTGGGGTCACTTTGCTAGAGCAGAACACGGGGGCAGGGGGAGCAGCACGGACCCAAGACTAGAAAAGCTCAGTGCGTCATGCTAAGTCAGTTAGAAGCCACTGACAAGCATAGATGAAGCCTCAGTGCCAAGTATAATGAGCTCTCTGATCAGGAGGAAAGAAGGCAACGAGGCCATAAGAGGGAACGTGGTGTCTGTCTTAACCCAGTGCAGCAGGCTGGGGGGCAGGAGGGCATGTGGCCACGCAAGCAATGCCATTCGCATGCCCCATGCCCGGCTGAGTCCCAGTCCTGTCCCGGGCGGGAACCAGCATCACAGGCACGTGCAGTTAGCTTCGGACAGGCGGCCAAGGAGAGTGGAGGGTACGGGCGGTGGCCAGAGTGCTTCCTGGGGCTGCTGACCCTGCTCAGGCCTGGTGACAGCATGCAGGGACCCCAGGAGCACAGTCCAGCAGGCACATCCCTGGGGTGCCCACCCCAGCCCTGAAGTGGGACAGACCCTGTGCCCGGGGAGAGGACCAGAACCTTCGAGGGCTGTGTCCCTGCTTGGCGCCCGTCTGCCTGCTGCGTGGCCTGGTGAGGCTGGGACCCTGACGGCTGAGGTGGAACAAGGAGGGGGGACACTGGGATTGGGCACAGCCCCAGCAGTCAGGCCCTCACCCACCCTGGGTGCCTTCAGGGAGTGGCAGGCAGGACAGGGGACATTGGCTGAGTCTCGTTGGCACTCAGCACGTAAACACAAGTCCAAAGAAGGTTGCTGCCAGGCCTGCCATCCGGCAAAGTCTTAAGGGATTGAAACAGCGCAAAAAACGGTGATGTGTGACCATGTGACTTTCGATACAGACCTTTACCAAGGCTCAGATACCTGGGTATCGGTGCGCAATGAGCTCATTATCTGGGGAGCAGTCACCTCAATAAAAAGTAAGTTTTTAAAGTCTTGTGTCTCCGTGCATCAGAGGACAGGTTTAAAGCTTAGTAATTCAGAGGTTTAAAGCTTTTTTATTTTTGAGTCATGAGCATTATTGTAAAGTGTACATTTCAGTGGTGTTTAGTATGCTGTACAATCACACCTCTACCTGGTTCTAAAGCTGTTTTGTTTAGTTACTTACTTTTGGCTATACTAGGGATTTAGCCCAGGGCTTTTCTACTGAGCTAGATTCTCAATGCTTTTTCATGTTTTTACTTTAAGACCTGGTCTTGCTGAGCTTCCCGAGCTGGAACTGAACTTGTGATCCTGCTGCCTCAGCCTCCCAGATCTGAAGGGGTTTCATCATCTCTTGTGGTCTGGTGAAGCCTGGGGAACACCTGGCACCAGCAGGTGCCTGCCACAGGGATGAGTCATGGCAGGGGAAATCCAGGTGGCTCCCTGCTCTCTAAACCACAGCTGACAAGACCTAGGTCACAATAGCCTCCTGTGACATCATCAGCATAGCCGTGCTGTGGCTGGTCACAGAAGGCAGGTTCTGGTTAAGTTAGGGGCCCACTCAAGACCAAGTGTCTGGGCCTGGCAGGATGGCTCAGTGGTCTAAAGCACCTGCTTAGGAAAGCTTAGGCGGTTGCAGGGACCACGGTTTGATCCCCGGCACCACATGCTGCGGCAGCCCAGCCCTCAGGGCAGGCTGAGCCTGCCATAAAAATAAATAAATAAACAAACAAAAGTTCTGAAACAAGGAAAAAAAAAAAAGACCAAATGTCTGAATTCTGATTCAGTAATCATATTTTTGTCCTCTCTTCGGCTATAACACTTTTTGGAAGGAAAAGCCTATTAAAAACACCAATAGGGAGCTGGGGAGATGGCTCCGAGGCACAAGTGCCTGCTGGGCAAGTGCAAGGTTGTGAGTTTGAACCCCGATCCCACCAAAAAATAAAAATTAAAAAAAA
>PVJA010037784.1:0-20137 GCA_004027025.1 Myocastor coypus | reverse complement strand
TTTTTTTTTTTTTTTTTTTTTTTTTTTTTTTTTTTTTTTTTTTTTTTTTTTTTTTTTTTTTTTTTTTTTTTTTTTTTTTTTTTTTTTTTTTTTTTTTTTTTTTTTTTTTTTTTTTTTTTTTTTTTTTTTTTTTTTTTTTTTTTTTTTTTTTTTTTTTTTTTTGAGGTGCTGGAGCATGTAGTATTGTTTTCCATCCTTTAATTTTTAGCCTATGAGTTTCTCTATGAGTTAAGTGTGTTTCTTGTATACAGCATATTGTTGGGTTTTGTTTCCTTATCCACTCTGCCAGTCTACTTCTTTTAATTGAAGAATTGAGTCCATTTACATTGATGGTTATAATTGAAATGTGTTGATTTATGATTGACATGACTTTTATTTACGTCTGTTTACCAGTTTTTCTCCTATGGTTAGTTGGTTACTCTATTTGGTGGGATCTTTCTGTTCTGATTTGTCGAATTCAGGTCGTTTTGGTCCCTCTCTAAAATATTTGTTAGTATACTGTGTAGTGTTGGCTTTGACATCATGAAATTCTTTAGTTGTTCCTTGTCATGGAAATATTTCACTTCTCCCTCATACTTGAAGGAGAGTTTTGCCGGGTATAGTAGACTGGGCTGAAATTTGTTTTCATGGATGACTTGAAGCACTCTCCTCCATGCTCTTCTTGACTTCATGGTTTGTGAGGAGAAATCTGCTGTTATTCTGATGGGTTTTCCTTTAAATGTGACCTGTTTCTTTCTCTAGCAGCTTTTAGTATATTATTCTTTTGCTGGATTTCTGGTATTTTGACTATTATATGTCTGGGTGCATTTTTAGTTGGGTTGATGTTATTTGGAGTTCTGTATGCTTCAGTTACCTGAATGTCCAAATGCTTTCTCCTATCTGGGAAGTTTTCTGCTATTACTTCTGCCCATATTCTTTTTATATCCTTTGTATTGACTCCTTCTTTCTCATGGATTCCTATTAATCTCACATTGTTCATTTTTGTATCATCCTGCAGATGTTGAATTATTGAATTATTTTTTCCTGCATCCTAGTTGTTTTTTTTTGTTTGTTTGTTTTTGTTTTTGTTTTTGTTTTTGTTTTTGTTTTTTTTTCTTGTTTCAGAACTTTTGTTTGTTTATTTATTTTTATGGCCGGCTCAGCCTGCCCTGAGGGCAGGGCTGGTGCAGCATGTGGTGCAGGGGATCAAACCGCGGTCCCTGCAGACACCTGCAGGTGCTTTAGACCACTGAGCCATACTGCCAAGCCCTATCCTAGTTGTTTTTGAGAGATCCTTTCTTACCTTTTCACTGGCTGTGATTGTGTCTTCAAGATCTGAAACTCTTCACTTTCATTCATACGGTTTTGCCAACTTGTGACTGAGGTTTTATTTTCTTGTATATCTTTTTGAAACTGTTTCATGCAATCTATTTCTTTCCTATATTGTTCAGTCAGGGATCCATCATTTTTCTGTTCTCCTTTAATTTTTTATCAATATCTTCTTTAATATTATTTAAATCTTTCATTATAGTTATCCTTTCTCTAGTTCAGAGATTATTTCTGCTCTGTTCTTCTCTTTACCTTTCTGCATTTGTTCCCTTACTTTAGATGCTATTAATTTGAACATATCTTTTTTTTACTTCAGGGGTTATTTCTGTTCTGGTTTCCTCTCTATGTTTCTGCAATTGTTTTTCCACTTCAAATTCTATTAATTCATACGTTTCTTTTTTTTATTTCAGATGTTATCTCTGATCTGAGCTGCTCTACATGTTTCTGTACTTGTCTGTCTACCTCAGATTCAGAGGTTTCGGCTGCATGATTCCCATCTTCTTCCATAATAATGTCTCCTGAATTTGATTTGGGTGGGCTTGGGCCCTGAGAATGCATCTTACTCCTTCTCGTTATCATTTTGTATGGCAGTGATCCCTGCACTTTGGTGAAGTTATACTGTTAGCTCCTATGGGAGTTTGTTCTGGATCCACCAAGTTGGTTCCCCTGCAGACGTATCTAGCTGCGTGTCAGCGCTCGGGCTGCTGACTGCTGTGAGGCCCCGTGGGTTGGTACTGTGGGTGGAGTCAGAGCTCTGAAGTTGAGGAGTCCTGCAAGCGCGCAGGCCAGACAGGTGGCCAGACGAGATGCCAGATGGGTTTGGGACTGGAGCTCAGGCGCAGGGAGCCAAAAAAAGGGGGAGGCGGGCCAGACAAGCTGCCCAATGAGATGCTAGATGGGTTCGCGACTGGAGCTCTGGCAGGAGCAGCCAAAAAAAAAAAAAAAAGGAGGCGGGCTGAGGGTCCTTACCCAGCAGGTGCGAGGGCTAGACAGATTGCCAGATGAGTTGCCCGATAGATTCGCGACTCTCCTATCTCAGCATATAAAAAATGTTTTAAAAATCAGGCCTCCAAAATTCAAAGGCCCAACCCCAAAATGGGCGTCTGAGATGAATATACATCTCACAAATGAGGAGATACAAATGGCAGATAAATATATGAAAAAATATTCAACATCATTGATCATTCAAGAGATGCAAATTAAAATGATGCTGAGATACCATCTTACACCAGAAAGAATGGCCATCATTAAGAAGTCAACCACTAACAAATGCTGGAAAGGCTTCGGGGGTGGGGGGCAGGGTTGCGGGGGGAAGGAACGCTTCTCCACTGTTCGTGGGAGTGCAGGCTGGAGCTACCATTATGGAAATCAGTATGGAGATTCCTCAAAAAGCTAGGATTGAAGGTCCCATTTAAGCCAGCTATTTCTTTCCAGAAAAACTGAAATTCTCATACCACCATGATATATGCGTACCTATGTGTATGGCAGCACAACTAATCATAGCAAAACCTTGGAAACAACCTAAGTGCCCATCAGCTGAGGAATGGATGAAAAAGATATGGTATTTTTATATAAGAGAGTATTATTCAACTATATATATATATATTTTTTTTTTTTTAAATGTTTGTTTATTCACTCATTTTTATGGCCGGCTCAGCCCGCCATCCCGAGGGCAGGGCTGGTGCAGCTTGTGGTGCCAGGGATCGAACCGCGGCCCCTGAAGCTGCCCAAGCTTTCCCAAGCAGGCACTTTAGACCACTGAGCCATCCCGCTGGGCCCCTTATTCAACTATATAAAAAAGATAAATTCAAGGCTTTTGTAGATCAATGGATGCAGCTAGAGCAATTGCCCTTGCAGTGTCTTTGAGATTCACTCCTTCTGAAGAGTATAACCACAAACCCAAACTCCTACCGCAGAACAAAGACTCCAGGACCTTTCTAGCCAGAGCCTGTGCCCCCAGCACCTACTCGCTGGTAAGTTAAATAAATCCCACCCACATGTGCAAACTCACTGGTGTGAGAGAGCCATGAAAATCTAAAAAGTACAACTATAAAAGGGGAATGGAAATGGAGATGAGGGAAAGGATGAAGGAAAAGGGGAAAAGACATGCTTAAACATATGTGAAGATTAGCATGGTACGTTGTATTGTTGATTTCTGCTGGCCTTTTGAAAGGAGCAGTTAATGCTTAAAGTTCTTTGTTTGCTCTGATTTTTTCCTCTCTTGATTTTCTTACAACTTCTTTGTTATTATTTTGTTTTTTTCTTTAGAAAAATCTTCTATGTTTATATCCTGAACCATTACTTTGAAGATAGCATCATGTAATGTAGCAACTATTGTTGAATTCCTGTAATTTTATTTAGTTAAATCTTTTTTTTTTTTTTTTGAGACAGGGTCTCGATATGCAGCTCAGGCTGGCCTTGAGTTCACTTTGTAGCCCAGGCTGGTCTTGAACTCACACCGATCCTCCTGCCTCAGCCTCCCGAGTGCTGGGATTACAGGCGTGCGCCACCACGCCCAGATAAATCTTATATTGTTTTTACTCTGTTTTTCTATCACTATTTTGTATTCTTTAAAAATAGTTTTATCTTCTTTATTTTTATTTATTTATTTATTTACCTATTTTTTGTCTTTTTGAAACAGGATCTCACTATGCAGTTCAAGCTGGCTGTGAGCTCACTTTTGTAGCCCAGGCTGGTCTCTAACCCACACCAATCCTGCCTCAGCCTCCCAAGAGCTGGGATTGCGGGCATGTGCTATCATGTCAGGCAGATTTATCTTCTTTAAGTTGTCCCAGTAGCTTATTGAACTATTTTCCCTTCTTGGATGCTCTTCCAGACATTTCTTATGAGTTCCTCCCCCTGGAGCCCACCAAACTGACAGGGAAGTCTGGGAGCTTGAGGAGGCACTTCATTACTTTATTGTACTGTCTTTTCTTCTTTCTTTCTTTTTTTTCTTCTTTTTTTTTTTTGTTTTATTTTGCTTTGCTTTTTTTGTTTTGTTTTGTTTTGCTTTGTTCTAAGCCTTCTTCGGCCCAGTGCCCAGTTCTTCAGATATGGGCCATGATATCATTTGTGATCACAAGACATTCTGGATGTTGGCAAACAGAAAAAAATTAACTGAGACAACTTGTCAATTGTACTAAAAAGCCGGGCGTGGTGGCGCACGCCTGTAATCCCAGCACTCGGGAGGCTGAGGCAGGAGGATTGGTGCGAGTTCAAGAGCAGCCTGGGCTACAAAAGTGAGTTCAAGGCCAGCCAGAACTGCATACTGAGACCCTGTCTCAAAAAGACAAAAAAAAAAAAAAAAATCAGTGACAATAGTGGAATCAGATATCAATGGGGTACTGACAAAGTCAAAGAACCACTCACAAATTTTCCTTAGGCAGACAAAAGAGGTGTACAACGTTAGTGAAGACATGTAGGCCACTGAGATATTGATGTACAGCGCTTCAGACCAACAATTTCATGACCACACTTCTCTCAGCTGTCGATGCTGGGAACAGAAAAACACCGTAGGGTGGCCCCTGCCCTGGGACCCCGACTAGGACTGCACCTGATCCTAACTGATGCTTTAGCACTCTTACTCCACACCAGGCAGACAAGCACATCAGCCACTTAGCCTGAAGTCTCTGTAGATCCTCTTGGGTCCCTGATTGACAGATACAAAGTACCACCGCATAGGAAGATTGGGGGATTTGTCCAACTCTTCATGGGCGTTATGACTTACGTGTCTAGTTGTGTCCCCAAAGCCTCAGGCAGTCATGGGGTGGCTTCTGGAGTTTCGGACTGGTTATTGTTGGTGTGGATGCTGTACCTGTCCTGGGGCAGGTAATTTTCATTACAGTGTAAAGAGAGGAGAGAGGCCAGCCGGCCACCTGAGCTGCTGCCACTCCCTTTTGCTCTCTGCTCTTTGCCACCACCATGAAACGCTGCTCTCTGCCATGTGCCAAATATGAACTAAAACTTCCGGTAACTGTGAGCTAAATAAACCTTTCCTTCCCTACTTTTGAGTGTTGGATATTTGTCCCAGCAACGAGAGAAGCATATCTTAGGCAATAGAAAACAAACGGCAGGGTTGGGATTTGATCCCTGGACTCATTTCAAGTCTATGTCACCTTCAGACTCTGGGCTATGGCACTAGCTCCTGGGCACAAGGACGAGTCTATCTGTCTGTCACTCTCCCTGCCCCCCCCAGCACTTCTTCCCATGCCACAGTACACAATAAAGATTCATGACTGTGACGGGCTCAGTTGTCTACTGCTGCATACAAATTACCTAAACCAGTGACTTGAAACTGAATCCAGGGCCCGGCAGGATGGCTCAGTGGTCTAAAGTGCCTGCTTAGGAAAGCTTAGGTGGCTGCAGGGACTGCGGTTCAGTCCCTGGCACCACATGCTGCGCCAGCCCTGCCCTCAGGGCAGGCTGAGCTGGCCATAAAAAATAAATAAATAAATAACAAAAGTTCTGAAACAAGAAAAAAAAATAAAGTAAAATAAAATAAAAATTATTTAAACTGAGAAGTATTTTCTTGTAAGGATACAATAGATTTTATTAGATTTGAATGTGGCAGATCAATTTATTATGATTTTACCTAATAGCAAGGGAAGTAATTTTTATTGTTTTGCTAGTATGTGTCATTTATGGAAAAAGAAGATAGCTTTAAATTATATAATATGATAAATTATGTTATTATTTTTATGGGTTTCATTTTGTTTTGTTTTGTTTTGTTTCAGTACCGGGGATGGAACTCTGGACCTTGTGCTTGCCAGGCAGGCTCGCAAGCCACTGAGCCACTGAGCTATCTCCGTGTTTCTTCTGAAACAAGAAAAATATAAAATAAAATAAAATAAATTCTAAAAAGAAAAAAAGAAACTGAATCCATTCATTCCTCACCTCTACCATCAGAAGTCCAGGCTCAGTTTCCCAGGTATCTGTTCAGGGTCTCACAAGCTGACGTCGAGCTATCCATGGAACTGGGTTTAACAGAGCGCAGGCCCCGCTCTGGCATGGTTCAGATCACAGCAGGAGGCCCTTCTTTTCAGCAGGCTGGCAGATCTCCAACTTCTTATTCATTGTCCACCAAAAACTTCACTCATCTCCCAAAGCTGGCCATGGGGCCCCCCTTCTTCTGTGTCAGGCAAAAAAGTTTATTTGTGTTTTGTCTTGTTAAGACAGGATCTCACTATGAAAGCTCAAGCTGGTCTTGAGCTCGCTTTGTAGCCCAGGCTGGTCTCAAACTCACAACAATCCTTCTGCCTCAGCCTCCAGAGTGGCATAAAGAAGTAGAAGTAGATATTTGATTTCTCTGTCTCCTCTCTCTCTCTCTCTCTGTCTTTCCTTCTCATCTGGAATTGAACTCAGGACCTTGTGTGTGCCAGGCAGATGCAGTGCCAGTGAGCTATATCTCTAGCCCCCCCTTCTGTCTCTCACTCACTCTTTTTTTTTTTTAATCTTACGTCCCTCTAGCTTTAATTATAATAAACTCCAAGTTTTTGAGGATTTATGAAACCAGAGTAATACTTTTTTTTTTTACTGTCAATGATTTAAAGTAATGTATCATATGGCAGACTTTCCTGTTTACAACTTGTGTCTCACTCACTCTTAAGATGCTTTCCTCAGGAAGGATCCTGTCCCTTTTAAAGATTTCCCTGATCGAGTCAGGCCCAGCAAGGATACGCTTCCTTTTTGGTAACTCAATGTAGCTGCTTAGGGACTTTAATTACAGCTGCAAAGTCTCTGCTTTATCTTTATCCCAAGAGCCACCATAATCACAAATCCCTCTGACCTTCAAAGGAAGAGGAGTGTATATGATACATATAACAGGGGCAAGAATCTCAGAAGCTGCCTTACATTTTGTCCAAACCAGGAATTCTGTGGTTAAGAGGTAAAGTGAAACAGGCATAAGTGAATGAAGTGCTCGTCTGTGCAGAAAGAAGTGCAGTAGCTTAGGTATGCACTGGCTTTGGATGCACTCTCGGAACAGGAGTATGGTAGGCCCCAGGGCCACCTCGCCCTACAGAGCAGCCAGTGCTAGTGGCCTTTCCCTAGTGTCTACCCCCGGGGACTTAGGCAGCAGCCAAGAGTAGAATCATTCTCTGAAGCTTGGAGCAGGAATGAGCAATAAAAACCCACACAGCGGAGAAGATGCAAAAGGCCTACGGACCTCACAGGTTCTGATCACTTACTCACTCTCCCAAACCTCCCTCCTTCTCCTCTCTTCCCTCACCTCTTTGGCATCGCTACCGCCCTCTCTCAGAAGCGTCCACTTGAAGATGCTCTGTCTTCTCAGTGAATCCGGCTGGAGAGAGTAATGCATTCACCTTGACCGCAAAAGGCACCACCTAGAGGTCTGACCCAGTCCTCTCTACATGAGCTCCTCTTTCTGGCCTGTAGAGTCACCGTCATCCATGACCTCACCTGTGGCTCCTGGTGTCACCTGGGCTGGAGATAGAATAGGAATAGGAATGCCTTAAAGATATTTCCAGAAGAAGAGAGCTAACTAGCAAGCCCCTGATCCTACTGGAGCCCTGTAGTGACCCTCTCAGGCCCCCATATTCAAATCAGGACTCCGCGCCCAGAGCCCAGCCTGTGCTCACCTCAGGCATGGTGTCCTGCCCTTTGTGAGCTGGATGTGGCTGGGATGGGTGTGCGTTCTCCCAGCTGTGGTTTTTGAAGACCTCTGAGGGCTTGACACTCCGATCTAGGTTCTTGGGTTTGACAGTATCGAAAACAAAAATGAATTCTTACCTTAAAGAACTTTAGATTTAGTGAGGAAGATGGTAAGCAAGATAAATAAGTAAATTATAAGGCATATGAGATGGTGTTCTGAAGAACAGCCAAGCGAGGGCAGGGCAGAGGGATCGCGCAGAAGGAGGAAAACAGTGTTGAGAGGGAGGCGGGGAGGTGAGCCTTGACAAGGTGACCTCTGAGCCAAGTTGAAACTGAAAGTGGCAGAGGAGTGGGGCAGCAGGACATCTGAGGTGTTAACTGTGGCTTGCAGGTCTGCGGTGCAGCCAGTAATAGCCACCAACTTCCCTAGAGTTGTGAGCAAGAAGCTTCTTTGGGAAGCCCCCAAATTTTCCTGGGCCCCAGCTTGGTCCCCACTACCAAGATCTGGGAGCCAACAAAATCCATGCCAGATGCTCTGAGGAGAGCGCAGGCACCACTCCAGCCTCCACATTCCTGCTGTTTTCCGGTTGGCAGAGGAAGCCACACTGGGCAAATGCGAGCCTTTGATGCAGGAGGCACAGTTTGTCTGAACTGACTGGCCAAGGGGAACTGGTCCCTAGCGCCCAGCCCTTCCTGCCAGGCTTCCTGCTGGGGCCTGTGGTAAGCGCCAGACTCCCCCTGTGGAGTGTTGGGGGCTGGATGACCCCAGGCTCCTCCTGGACGGGGGCTGCAATTACGCTCAATTTACCCAGGGGCTCCCGTCTTCCCTGGTTAAGCTGGCCCACTGCCTCCCCACAACTCCAAATACTAGTTCAGTACATTGCATTTGCACTCAGGCAAGAAGACCACAGCATTCATTAAGACCAAGGACAGATTGCAAGCAGACCTTAGTTTTGCCTGTCTTAATAGTGAAGGCACGGTTCCTCAAGATTCAATTATGTCTTTTTATTTTTTTAATATCCCTGTTATAGTTTCTTCTCTCTCCCAGCACACATCAAATTCTGTGCCTTTTAGAGTTTCCTCCTAAAAAGCCTTAAGAAAATAACCTGGTATCACTCAATCCATCCAACTTGTCTCTGGGAGTGGGTGCTCAGAGAAGCAGCCATGCCTGTGACCCTTCAGCTTGCCGTCGGGGCCTCCACCCTATGACCCAGGAGCCGCTCAGCCCCTCTCCCATGGCAGCAGCTGTCTTCCAGGGATCTGCCTTGTGCTCACTGCATCTGTCCAAGAGCTCTCCCTCCTAGACCCACCTCCCAGATGCCCCTGGTTGCTGTCCCCGCTTCAGCTGGCCTCAACTTTTCCAAGTTTAAGCACCCAGCTGATTTGTAGCGGGGGAGCCTGGAGCAGTTACTCTATCTGCTTGAGCTTCAGTTACTCTCAACTGAAAACCAGGTGTAATGATGCTGGCTGGGAAGCGTGTGTGAGGAGGAGCCCTGGGCACACTCAGAAACCTAACACGCCCGGCACCACGCTCAGCCTGTGCCAGAGAAACCACTACATTTGTCCACCTGCCTTTGCGGTCCTTCTCTCCATCTGTAGTTTCTCCTCCAGAGACAAGTCTGATGTCTAGCGTCGCTCTTCACCAAACACACCCTGCAATTTTCTGCTTCCAATAATCCAGCCGCGGAGGTCAAGAATGCCTTTTATTGTATCCCCAATGAAGTTGTTATTGTATAAAATATCTAACTATTTTGACTTATCTACAAATATTCTGATCAGGAAAATACCTGAATTTTTGTAATAATTATGACTTTCTAAAGCTTAAAGCAGGAAGTTGTATAAGGCAAATTAGAAAGAACCCATTCCTGCCAGGGTTATCCTTCCTTCCCACTCTGCATTTGGAAGAATTTGCAATTCAAATGAGGACAAACTATATTCACCTAGAAAAATACATTTCCTCTAGCACTGAAACTTTAAAACACACATCTCCCATGCCAGAACTATATCTTTATAATTTAAGTGTAACAGCTTAACAAAATGATATTGATCTCCTTCCCTTCTTATTCTGCCCAATCTTCTCCATAATAACAGAAATTCAGAACTACACATTCACAGTCATCAACAGACACACGCATTCCTCTTTTGTCTTTTAAGATTTCTTCCCAAACAAACTCCACTAATGACAGAGGTCAGGTTTAATTTACATTATTTTAGCTGACATCAGGTTAAACTCAGAGCTTCAAAGTCAAAATAAAACAGAAAATTGAAATAAGACCCCTTAACCTCAACTGAATTGCTTTGATAATTGCCTGCATTTCTATATCTCCCAAGATAAATGCTTTCAAATCAACACTGAAGCCAGGGCTGGTGAGACAGCTCAGTGGTCTAAAGCACCTGCTTCGGCAAACTTAGGCAAAGGCAGGGACCGCAGTTTGATCCCCGGCACCACATGCTGCACCAGCCCCACCCCCAGGGCAGGCTGAGCTGGCCATAATATAAATAACTAAATAAAGTTTAAAAATAAATAAAAATAAGTTTTAAAAATACAGAAGCAAAAGCATATCAATGTGTGAATAAGCAAAGGGACAGATGATTCTGGGATGTTGTGTAGTGTATGTGGACTCTGGAGGCAGAGGTATGAACCCTGGCTGTCTCTTACTGGAGGAGGAACCCTGGGTGAGCAGCTGGTATTGCTGGGGTTTTTATGTCATGTGATTGTCAGGATTGAATGAGATGACCGTAGAAAGCAATAAGGACAAACCCTAGCACACACTAAGTGCTCAGCGAAAACAGTAGTCATTATTATTTCTGGTAAAATGGGCACACATGGTAAGTACTCCAAACCTGAAGACAGTAGAGTGTAATAATTAGAACCATTTACGCAGATGGCCAGAATTCAAGTCTTGGCTCCAACACCTACAAATTGTATGACCCTGAGCAAGTTACCCAGCTGTTGTTTGCTTTGGTGACTCCATTTGTAGAACTGGATTTTAAAACGATGTCCAAGGGAGCCAGGGAGATAGCTCCATGGCACAAGCACCTGCCTGGATAGTGCAAGGTTGCGAGTTTGAACACTGGTCCCGCAAAAATAAATAAATAAATAAATAAATAAATAAATAAATAAATAAAATGATGTCCAATAGCCTGGTATGACGGTGGACGCCTGAAATCCCAGCTGTTGAGAACTGAAATTTCAAGATCAACTTCGGACAACTCAACAAGACCCTGTCTCAAAATAATGTAGCTCAGTTAGTAGAGTACTTGCCTAACACATACAATGCCCCGGGATCAATCTCCAACACCTTAACAAAATTATGACCAAGCCATGATTGACAGCACCTATGGCTCCAAGTACTTAGGAGGATAAAACAGGAAGAGCTCTTAAACCCACAGCTTAAAGACCAGGCTGGGTGACATATCAAGACTCTGTCTAAAAGAGGTTACAGTGTCACAAATCTCATCATGCATATGCAATGAGGAAATGTGAAATACTCAAGTGTTTATAGTGTATGCCCAATAAATGTTGGCTATCCTAGCATGCTATAAAGATATTGTCAAATAACTCAGAACTGCTTTCCTGAACACATGGAGATTTCAAAACAGTAGACCTGTAAGATTTTTCTTCTTTATTAGAGACCTAATTAATAGTATTACCATATGCCTCTTAGTGGGGAACTATCCCCACAGAGGTGGGCCATACACCTTTGGACAGAAGCAGGTCAGACATTTCTCTCACAATTACCCACAACAAAACCTGGCCCCAGCCAATCAGATGCTCACAACTGGCAACTGAGATATTGCCTCTGGAAGTAGAGAGACGGAAACATGGAGGCGGAGTCAGGGACAGGAAGTATCTCTGAAAGGGGAAACCAACAACTAGTCTCTGAAGTCTTGTTCACACCAACCATAATTCCTCCATTTTTCTCTCTTTCCTAAATTCTTTTTTGTTGTTGTTGTTTTGTTTATATATTTAGGACAGGGTCTACAGGGTCTCACTACACAGATTGGATTCATCGCGATCCTCCTGTTTTCAGCCTCCCAAAGTGCTGGGATTACCATGCCCAGTCTCAGTGCACCCCGAACGTGGGGCGGGCACAGCACATGGGGAGTCGAACCCTGGCCACTGCACCCTGGCTAAGCAGGTTCTTTAGTCCACTGAGCTATCAGGCTGGCCCCTAAAATTATTTTTCTTTTTTTTTTTAGAACCGGGGATCAAACTCAGAACCTTGCACTTGCCAGACAGGTACCTGTGCCTCCGAGCTATCTCCCCAGCCTAATATTCTTAATTACAATGCAACATATATTCCTTACAACCAGAGGAAGCATCCACAGGTGTACCAAATAAGTATAAATAATCTCCTGGCAAAGCATCCTCTTCAATTCTCCCCTCAATTAACTAAGTCCTGCTACTTACTTTCTCTGTAAAATACATCACAGCCAATGATACTTGTCCTATCATAGCTCCACAAAATAGCAACATAAGCTTTTTTCAAGCACACCTCTTTAGACAGATATATTTTCAGATACCCATTACAATTTTAAAAGCAAGCCAGGCGTGGTGGCTCATTCCCGTAATCCCAGCACTCGGGAGGCTGAGGCGGGAGGATTGGTGAGAGTTTGAGACCAGCCTGGGCTACAAAACTGAGCTCAAGGCCAGCCTGAACTGTACAGCGAGACCTTGTCTCAAAAAGAAAAAAAAAAAAAATGTAAAAGCAAATCCTCAGCCCGGGGTGGTGGCACATGCTCATAATTCCAGCACTTGGGAGGCTGAGACAGGCGGGTCAGTGTGAGTTGGAGACCAGCCTGGGCTATAAAAGAGAGCGCAAGACCAGCCTACGAGTCTGGCAAGAGCCAAGGTTGTGAATTCGAGTACCGGTCCTTCCAAAAATAAATAAAAAATAGACCAGCCTGCACTGCATAATGAGACTCTGTCTCAAAAAGACAAAATGTAAGTAAATTACTGTGAATCCTCAATAGCACAGCTACCTAACTTCAAGAATCAAACCTATAGAAACCGCCACCTTGTGTGTGTCTATGCACATGAGGTTACTTACCATACATTGCCGAGACGTCAGAGACCGGAAACAACCTAAATGTCCAAGGATCTCCTCTCATCCAGTTTATGGCATCTTTCTGGGGACAGGAGAAACTTCAACTGTTAAAAAAAAAAAAAAAAATTATTAAAAAAATTTATAAAAGCCCTGACTCAAGCCCAGGCTGGAGGTAGGAGTTTCATGTTCCTTCCAATAATGAAATTTTTGATGTCTTTGTTTTGGAAGATATGGAAGGTGGAGGGGTGGGGAATAAGATACATTTGTCAAAGTCAAATTACCAGTAGGTCATTATGGTATCTATTTTACCTGTAGAGACAAAAAAAAAAAAAAAAGTTGTATCCCCAGAAAGCCCAAGTTCAGGTCTCACTTATATTCAGAGATTTTCTAACTGTAATATGCATCAGATTCTCCTGGGGTCCTGTGAAACTTCAGGTTGATTTATTAGGTCTGCAGTGGGGCCTGAGGTGTTACAGCCCCAACAATCAGAGGATCTAGATACTGACGGGTCTGGAGTGCACCTGTGGAAGGCAATGGGTCATTTCACATCTGCTCTCAGCTGAGTCCTAAGATTGCCCAAGGTTTAGCACTTCAAGTCCTGAATCCCAGGAAATCACTGAGCCCCAGACCAACCAAGACAACTGATCACCTTTATGCTTACTTAAAAGTTCAAACAACTCAGAAGTCTGAAAAGTAATAGAAATGAGTGAAGTTGGCTTCGGCAAACAGGAGCGCTTATACACCCACCTGCTCAAGCAGCACCAAAGCATATCCCTTTTACCACCGTGGCTTCATGAGCCAGCTGACTCCTCCAGCTAAGGAATGTCGCAGTGTGCTTTCCCTTCATTTCGGCTGTCCATGCTCCTAAGCCACAATGACAATCTTAGGAACCAGCAACGGTCCAGAAACAAGATAAAAATGAAGGCAGCAAAAGTCTACACAACTGCTCAAACTCCAAGTGGCCCGAGTGACTTTTCAGGTTTTGATAGAAGCATGGCACCCTCCCACCCTGTGAACAGCTGACCTCTGAAATCAATATGATATGTGGACATGGTAATGTCCAAGCTCGTTGTGGGCATGGTGGCTTCCCAGCTCTTGTTATCATTTGAGGGTGCAGTGTTCCCCATGAGACTCAAGCGCTGAGGTCACTAAGCTCATCACTGATGAGTCCATAGCTGAGTGGGTGTTGGGTGGCGCCTCTGGCTCTTTCCAAGAGCTTGGCTGTCACGAGGGGAGGAGCTTTCTTCCATCATGATATTTCCACCTCACCACAGGCCTAAACATACTGGAAGCACCTGGCCATCACCTGACACCTCTGGAAATGAACAAAAATAAATCTTTTCTCCTTTAAGTTACATTTAGTATTTTGTCCCCGGCAACAGAAGGCAACTAATGCAACTAGGTCACAGAAGACGACTGAAGCTTTTGCCATGCTCCTTCCTTTGAATCACTCGTTCTGAGTGAAGCCAGCTGCTGTCCCATGGGGATACTCCAGAGCCCCTATGGAAGAATCATATAGTAAGGTAGTAAGTCCTCCTGCCAGCAGCAAGAGAGTGTGTTCCAGTCAGACCTTCAGATGACTGTAACAAGGCCAACATCAAAACTGCAACCTTAAGGGGCCAGGGAGACAGCTCAGTAGAATAAGCACTTGGCTGCTAAGTGTAGGGTCCTGAGTTCAATCCCTACTTCCGGAAAAAAAAAAAAAAAACCTGCCACCTTAGAAGAGACTCTGCTACAGACCCACTCACCCAAACTACTCTTGATTGAGCCCTCTAAACATTTGCTCATGGTCCAAGACTGAAGATATTAGAAATTGGCAGTCAGCAGAGCCACAAACAAGTTTTATTTTGGCTACAAGTTTTTTTTAAGTATGGATTGACCACCAACATCTAAAAAAGATATTTCCATACAAATCTGGAGACTCGGCACCTCCTGAAATAACTGAAAGAGCTCTAGACCAAGGTATCCACTCCTCCAGGAGAAGCATAGAGCAGGGCTGAGCAGCAAGGCACTTTCCAGGGAGCAACTACTCCTCATGTCAGTGCACTGGGCACCTGGCTCAGGATACACTGTGTCACCTACCGTGGTATCTGCAACCCTCTTGTGTCTGTGATCCTGTACTTACGGATCAGAAACTTCACAAGTGATTCTCAAATTATGATCCTTGGGCCAGCAATCCGTGTTTCAACAAGGCTTCCCAGTAATTCTAATGTACTCAAAATTGAGAACATCCTTTTTCTCATGGGTAAGAATTCCTGACTTAGAAACTATTTTCTGCTGTTCAATAGAAGAGGTGCAGAATGTCTGAAGGTCTAGCTCTACTGATGTGCAAACTCAGCCACCAGTCTCACCAGAAATGCCAGCAATCTACTTTCTGCTAGGCTTCTTATCAGATTCTTTGCGGTCCCAAAACTCCATATGCTCACAGAACCTTCAAGAGTCTTTCAGAAACAGAGTGGGGAGCCAAAACCTAGAATCAATTTGGTATCAAATAGCCTGCTCGCCTGATGTTTTCTTCCTGATGCTTATATAAATGAGCAAAGTAGCTTTTTCTTTTCTTTCTTTTTTTTTTTTAATTGAGAGCCAAGTACTGCAATGTACTGGGCATATTCTCTGTCGAAGTCTAAGGTTTCTTTGAGCCTCAGATCTCTCAGCTGTATGAGGGCTTGGTGATCTGTCCAGTCTTTTTTTTCAGGTCTAAACATCTTTGACTAATCAATATTAATGAACTTTCTATTTCAAGACACCGAATCCCCTCATCTATTAAGTAGATCACAATTATGTCAGGTGATGTGGATGTACTTACTGAATCAATCAGTGGATTGATTTGATTGTAATTAATGAATTTAGTCAAATTATCAGTGATGCCCTTTGTTCTTGCTTCATGACTTAAGTGACCTCACTAGTGACTTTACATAGAGATCTTAAGCAACTACTATACATGCATAGACATCCAATTCTTCACAGATCAGTGAGGGTTTGGCTGCAGAGAGGGACAGATTTTGTACTGTGGAGATGTGGTTACAAATATTGTTGCAACATGATAACTCTCACCCAGAAAACCCACCACACAGTGCAGAGCTAAGTCTCCACCCCTGTCCCAGGGTTCTAACTTGAGTTGACTCTACTTCAAAGGAAGGAAAGCTTGTTTGGCCAAAAACCCATAGAGCGTCGGTTTCAGGAATGTGACATGCTGTTAAACCACAGCCGTGTAAGCTTGCGGCCTCTGAGATTTTCCAAGGATGAAAGTTTCACTTTTCAAAGAAAAACATGGCACCATGTAAATTGGAGAAACATAGGGTAATGGTGTCAGTTCAGCCCCAGGAAGTTTTTTTCTCCCAAAGAACACCTACTATGTGTAAGTATATTCTGGGAAAGCGCAGGAGGCGTTTGAGTATGGGCTAACTTTGTAAGACTGCAATGATAAGACACACTTCCTGGACTTGAGTGGCTTTTCAGAAGACAGAGAAAAAAGACAGCTGGGATGGTCAGACTCCAGTATCCATGCATGGCATTGTGGGAGTGTTGGAGAACATAGGGTATTATCCCTGAGGTCAGTAATTGTCAGCATAGGGATGCAGCCAGGAGAGACTTTCAGGTACATTTCAGCTGCAAACACAAATCACTTGACACTCTGCCCCTGAGATCACAGCTCTGCCCTCCTGCATTCCCACCTCCACATCTGGCCCTGGGATTGGAGAGAATAACTGCTAAGGACCGCTGACTGTGCCAGAAGAGGCTGAGAGGTGTCCTGCCTCCTAGCTTGGAGCACTTCATTTGAAAGATGAAGAAGTTTGAATACTCCACTACTAGACTACAGTATTTACTGCATCTCAAAATAAGGTAGGTCTTTGAGCAACTGAATGACCATAGAATCATAGTTTTTAAACTTTGGAAGAGAACTCGAAGCGTCATTTAACCCAACTTCATGTCTCTGTTGGCAGGGAATTCGATCTCTCACAAGGTAGCCTGTTTCATGGCCAAAGGGTTTTAGTTGTCTCCTTGCACGCTGTTTATGTCCCCCTTCTCCTACCTCACCCTCCTAAGTATGTGCTTTATTCTTCCGAACAGGTTTGGACCTGTATTTATAACTGCATTTGAATCGTTTGAAGACACCACAACCTTTCTAAACAGCATTTGTTCCTCCCGCAGTGCTTTTGTGGGATGACTCCAGGACCTCGCTAGAGTCATCTAAACACTGACTAGGTTTCCCCTGTTCTCTGAAAACCAAAATCACTGCTCCTTCAAAACTGAGAATGAAGCCGGGCGTGGTGGCGCACGCCTGTAATCCCAGCACTCGGGAGGCTGAGGCAGGAGGATCGGTGCAAGTTCAAGGCCAGCCTGGGCTACGAAAGTGAGCTCAAGGCCAGCCTCAACTGCATAGTGAGACCCTGTCTCAAAAAGACAAAAAAAAAAAAAAAAGCTGAGAATGATTTTCTAGGTAGAGAATGAGCAGGGATGGCAAACCTTATGGAGTGTTCCATGTTGCCCAACAGCCGTGGCAGCACGTGTGCCGTAGATTCGTCACATGAGTCAGAGCTTCCAGGTCAAGATCATGGGCAGCCTGAAGGAAAATGCAGAAAACTTGGGAGGGCTGGTCCCAGATAGGGCGGCCACTTCCAAAGGAGCCCGGTAACCTTGGTCAGGTCTTCGTCAGAGTACTTGCTAAACTGTGGGTGTCCGCTGCCTCTTCTTGAACTGGGCCAGGGTATGTGGACAATACCTTTCATGGACACTGGTGGAAAAGTCACTAGCCCCTGAGACTGGCATAGAAGGGGGAAGCTCGCCCCCTTGTGGATTACTGGGGTATGACAAGATGCAAAAACACTGAAACCACCCAGAAAAAGAAGGGTCTGGAAGGAGCAGCCATTTCTTCTCACAAGTCGCTTTTTTGTCAATCTCTGGTGACCTCTAAGAGAATTAATCTGCACTGGAGCAGAGTTGAGGAGGAGTGGCGGGAGACATGAAGTGGTTTGCAGACTCCTGGGTATGGTGTTTGGCTACAGAAGTTGACAAGGTATCAGGCCGAGCATATTAGCTGTTGTTACAAAAGAAAGAAGGGGGTGGGTGTGGTGACACGTACTACTCAGGAGGTTGGGGCATCAGGATGACAAGTGTAAGCCCAGTGTGGACAATTTAGAGAGGCTCTATCTCAAAATTAAAATAAAATATATAAAAAATTAAACAAATGGGAATGTAGCTCAGTGTGAAGTCTCCAGGGTTCACTCCCAGTATCGCCAAACACATAAACAAACAAATCAATAAATACAGCTTTTTTAAAGGAGATAAAACAGGCATCAAGAGACTTTTTCTGGTTCCACCACTTGCTGTGTATCTTCAGGCAAATCCCAGTCCATCTCTGGGCCCCAAGGTAAGGGCTGCAGCCCTTAGGAATACCAAAGCACGAGGCTTTCACATAGTGTCTTAAGAGTGGTCTATCATTGGTAGTGCCATTCCTCTGACCAAAGACAAGAGGACCAGAAAGCAAAGGGCATTGTAGAAGAGGATCCAGAGGCTCCAACTTGCCTGCTTTGGTAGTTCAAAACCTACAGCATAGAGAACACAGCCATCACTGTGCAGATGCCTGGGAACCCCAAAGCAACAGTTCTCTCAATTGAGCCTCCCCTCTCCCCATTTTAGACAAGTCTACCCCATTTCTCCATAGCATGGACCCTGGCCCAGAGATACCTATGTCATAAAACGTGCTTGCTTGTCATGTGACACAGACTTATTTTATGTTCAGTACAGCAAGCCCCAAACGTCTAGTCATAAGTCATACTTTCAAATTTCCAAGCTGTCTCAATTCAGCCCTCAGTGCATCACTGAAGATTGGGTTTTTAACATTTCTATGAGGTAAATTTTGTACAGCTCTGTAACTTATCTGTGTAACTGAGCTAAAACAGTAAAGACAAACCAGAAGTGCTTTCCTCCTCAAAGTTTTCCAGATTAAAAGCAGGTACATTGTATATTGTAAAGTTTGAATTCTATATTGAAATAGCTCAAATTTTACTTTGCTATGCTTGTAGTGTACAGGACCTCATAGTCACCAAAGATATTGTTGTTAAAGGCAAACTGTCCTCCAGTAAAATAAGAAGTGTTGAAACATTTTTTAGATGATCTTGCAAAACTTATCTGAAATAATGGTACCCTTAGGCTAGTGTGCTGGAAGGATCTAGGGTAAATGTAATAAGGCAGAGGGTCATCTCTGCATACTACAGGATGATAAAACTTTAGTTGAAACTATGAAAGCCTGCTTCATTATTTAAATGGCCTTAGAAGGTTATTATAGGCATTAGAAGTTATTGTGCAAACACTCTAAAAATCAGAGGGTTCCAACAATGAGTACAGCCCAGTTCCACCTATATGCTAAACTCAGGTAAAACATACAAGTCTAAATGTAGACAGAACCCCATTCAAACATCCATTTAGACCACCCAGTTTCTGTGACATTGCCAATTTCTAAAATTGTAATGAAAATTTTAAAGTCCAAATCCTACAAGCCATCAGAGGTTCAGTAAGCAGATTGTGCCATTTCAAAATGGAAAATGTGCTTGCATAAGCAAGTCACCAGGGCTAACCTTTCTGGATTGAGAGTCTGGCCTTCAGTTCAGAACATGGTCATGTCAGGGTCAGAAATGTGACAAAACTGCTCTTTCACGGAGGTTAGCCAAGGTTCACAGGGTCATGACGGGGCCATTTTATCAGTCATGTCAGGCTCACACCCTATTGCCCAGGATAGATAAAAACTTTATCTGTCAGTTTGCTAAATCTGCTCCTCCTGCCTCATTTTGAATAAAGAAAACCTGGGCTCAGCTTATCTGAGCCAGAGACTTGCCTTTTTCAGCACTGTTTTCATATGCAACTTCTAAGAAAAGGTAACACCGGTGATTTTTGCTCTCATTTCAGACAAGAACTGTCCAGAGTTAGGACTGGCTTTGTCTTGTCCTGTCTATGACCTTAACTCTGAGGAGCAATTCTGAGCCTGTAGGATGATATGGATTTTTTAAATGAATGTTACATATTCTGAAAGTGTTATATTAGAATGACAGTTCTCAGTCATCATATAACCTTTCATAATGGCCTTTGTCTAAAATGAAGTGTCGGGCCCGGCGGGATGGCTCAGTGGTCTAAAGCGCCTGCTTGGGAAAGCTTGGGCGGCTTCAGGGACC
>PVJA010037783.1:0-20159 GCA_004027025.1 Myocastor coypus | reverse complement strand
AAAAAAAAAAAAAAATGAATGTTTTGTTATACAGGTCTTGCTTCAACTTTCCCTTGACCACCCAGCAGGAAAAAAAATGCTTAATTACAATGCATGAAACACAGAGCTAGATTGGTGAGACGAGCTTTAGGAGGCTTAGATTCAATAGCCTCCAACATCACAAGCTTCACTGGTGGTCCCCTTGCTAGGTAATTTGTATGCATTCTGTCTAACATGACTTACTAGAAAAGAATGATAGTTTATCAGTATTCCAATTAAATTCTATATAAACTAGTACATCTTCCAGAAGAAAAAGTACCATAAAGATTGCCTGATAGTAAGTCAATGAATATTTATTGGGCAGATGAATAGATACATAGATTGATAACTAGATAGTTAGTTAGGTAGGTACTGGTAAGTAGGTAGGTAGATACATAGATAGATAGATAGATAGATAGATAGATAGATAGATAGATAGATAGTTAGATAGATAGATAGATAGATAGATAGATGAAAAGAATGGTGAATGAAAATGTAAATAAATGAATGCAATACCTATGTCAATAGAAATATCTTACTTATGACTTTCCTAACGAATTAACTAGGCATTTCAAAAGGCAAATGCTGTGCTGTAAATAAAATTTCTGAACAGAAACATTTGTTTCACTGATTCAGTGGAATGTCATACTTATTTGAAGGCAGTAAGAAGGACTAAATACCTCTGTAAATATCGTCAGCAGTCACTAGTGTCTCTGAACATATGCAAAAGGTCTCATTAGTCCACGAGTCTCCTGATCTTAGTAACTGAATGCAGAAAAGGTCACATAGTTATTCAAACATATATGCCAGCCTGTGGATTTGGTTTTGCAAGGACACCTTAACAATTATAAGGTACCAGGATAAGCTTACCTATAATAGACACAAATAAATATCACAACGTTTAAAACAATGCATTTCATTTGCAATATACAATAAATATAACCGATTGTATTGCTAGAACATACCATTCTTTTTCTTTATGCAGCTATCTGCTCAATAAGCAAAGTAAGTTTCAGTGTAGAATGCACTTACCTTGGTAGATCCAGAAGTTAAGGGAATCAAAAAGGGCACAGCTGAATAAAGTTCACACTTGCAAATTCCTGTAAATAAATTAGGTCAAATTTATCCTTTAAATTCATGTACAAATAAGTTCAAAACAGTGTTTATATGTGGGAAAGTTCGGTGTGACAATTAAGATGGAGGCTTCAAATGTAATTTATTGTGTACTTCACAAGGGATGAAAGGGTTGATTTTTTTAAAAGACGTATTTGAAACTTACATTAACATTGTTGTCTTCCCCTCCTTCCACCTTTCCCTCCGTCCTTCCCTCCTTCCTCCTCTGCTGGGAAATCAAACTCTCAGCCTCACATATGCTAAGCCAGCACTCTACCACTGACTTATACCCCTACATCCTGAGAATAGCATAACTATAGAAGAGCATATCTACAGGAGTGTGGACTGTGGAAATCTCACCCATGCCAAAGAGATTCTCCCAACTTAACATCATTCAGTTTTCATTCAACATACCACTCTTTTGTCGAAATCACCCACATTTTCAATAAATTTTCATTATTGATGCTAATTGTAATCTCTTACATAGAGAACCCATTTTTATAGAAAAGATCTTAACTATAGCATCATGCAATATAGTACCCATTGTTGAATTCCCATTACTTTGTTTAGTAAAATTTTATGTTGTTTTTAATTCTGGTTCTTTTTCTTTAAATCTGTACGGGATGGCTCAGTGGTCTAAAGCGCCTTCTTGGGAAAGCTTGGGTGGCTTCAGGGACCACAGTTCGATCCCCGGCAGCACATGCTGCGCCAGCCCTGCCCTCCGGGTGGGCTGAGCCGGAAATAAAAATGAGTGAATAAACAAAGGTTCTGAAACAAGAAATAAATAAATAAATAAATAAATAAGTAAATAAAATTTAAAAAAAATTAAAAAAAATTAAATCTCTATTTTGTATTCTTTTTTATGGCCAGCCCCTGGGGGCGGAGCTAGCACAGTATATGTTGCAGGGGATCGAACTGCGGTCCCTGCACCCACAAAATTTTTCTTAAGCAGGCGCTTTACACCGCTGAGCCATCCTGCTGGCTCCAGCTATTGTGCATTCTTGAAAAAATTAAAAAAAAATTAAAATCATCTTAAACACATTTCACTTATTTCTCCAAACAGCTGTAACAAGATTCAGAAGTTGAGGCTCAGAGAATTTCAATGGCTTGCACAAAGTCATACATACAGGAGATGGCAGAGAAAGTTATTAAAATTCATGCTTTTTCAATTTGGGTTGATTCCGTTTGCCAAAGTAGCACTTGATACCTTTATTCAACAGTTATAGTAGTGATTATAAACTGGGTCTCTGTGTGCTCTACTTGAGCCTGGGGAATAAATTGTGTTATTATATAATAATGCCCACTAATTTATTCCACTTGAATGACACATTTCTTCTGGCAATTTGTATATTCCTTAATATAAGCTCGAACTGTAAAATTCACTTTATCAGCAAAATAAATGAATACAATATTTGGGGAGAAATTAGTTGGTTGCTACTAAAATTTTAAACATGTACTTCCTTTAATGAAGTCATTCTAATTCATAAAGACCTTATCAAAAATGTACACAAAAGAGGTGTATATAAGAATTTTTCATGACTGTTTAAAATAATAAATATTGAAACTTGCCTAAATGTGCAGGAGTTGAAATGTTGTTAAAGAGATCATGAAAAGGGCTGGCCAAATAGTCCAGAGGATTAAAGTGCCTGCTCAGGCAGCTGTAGGGGACCAAGTTGTAGCCCTGGGCCTGCAGTGTCAGCTCTGCCTGTGGAGCACGCTGGGACATCGATTGAGACTAGGTGTGTTGGCATGCACATGTGATCCCAGCTCTTGAGAGGCTGAAAACAGGAGGATCACTATGAGTCTGATCTACTTAGTGAGATGCTGTAGAATCCATAGGCCCAGTACTAAATCCAAAAAAAAAAAAAAGAAGAAGAAGAAGAAAAGAAAAGAAAAAGAAAAAAGAGAGAGAGATCATGGGAAAACCAACTTAAGGGCTTCTTCAGCAGCCCTTAAGTATGACATAAGAACAATTGATATATTTCATGCAATTTCTACTTGTAGTTTCAATTTTCTCCTCCTAACTTCTAAATTATACTCTCTAAAAAATAAAAAAGGGAAAGATTTTGAATTTTTCATTATATGGAAAGATGTTACAAAATATTGATAAGTGAAAAAGCACAATGCAGTGCAATTACAGTGGGTGTCCGCTACAGAAAAATTAAATTGAGAATATAAAATATTTATGATTGTATTTTTCTCCATGTATTTTCTAACTTTTCTATAATAACCAAACATTATCAGCTTATAAAAAGGTACATGTTTTAAGTTATTCAAAATTTGGACTGGCGAGATAGCTCAGTGGTCTAAAGCACATGTTTATGCAAGGTTACGCAGCCACAGGGACCACAGATCTATCCCCAGCAGCACATGCTGTGCCAGTCCCACGCCCAGGGCAGGCTGAGTCGGCCATAAATAAATACATAAATAAATTTTAAAACATTTTAAAAATTCTGCTTTTGAAAGTGAGTGAGGTAAATTAAAGTAGAAAAGAAAGGAAAACATAATTTTCAATGTTAGCCTTCTGATATTTTCTGATTGGCACTTGGTTGACGTTTTGGCATCAACTTAGCAATCAAGTAATCCCCAAACCTATTATCTTGATATTTGAAGAAAAATTTCAGTAGCAAGAATTACAAAAAAACCTTAATATTTGCCCTCATAAATCAAGACAGAAGATAATATTTAAATGCAATCTTCTTTTAAAAATGCAGGTAAATGACATCACTGTCATTGTGACAAAGATCACCCAGGTGACCTTACAATGATAATAAGAGAATCATCCTATTACTAATGATCTCCATATCCAGGGCACTATATATAAATCATTCATAATAGACTGAAGTGGTGCTCTTGATTAGTTGCAATCTAATTGCCTGATGTGCATTTCTCATCACTGTTAATGTTGCTTGAAAAAAGTCATAGTTCTGCTCAAGTGTTGATGTGGTTCCATAATAGTGCTAACTTAGAACCTTTCAAGAGAAGACATTTTAGAAAGCACTTACATCCAGACTACAAATTATATTTGTGGCTCTTGTGATGCATACACCAGAGTAAGTCTATGGAAATTGGCTTCTTCCCCATCAGGCTGATTCTGCAAGGAGGTTAGCAAAAATACTTTAAAAAAATAAACTGCTTTATATGTAGCATTTTGCCTTGATGAGATGCGCAAATGATTGGGAAGCCAATGCACTTTAAAAAGATACAGCTTTTCCCTGCTCACTCTTCAGTTGCCTTCAAGTTGGATGCTTTAGGAGAGTCTCACCCCATTTATGGTTAGAGAAGGCCATTTCTTAGGTTGATCTGTGTCAGATAAGCCAAGTTCCTTGCCTCTGCTTAACAGTTCCCAGCATGTATCATTTCCCTGACTTCTTAGGTCCCTATTGTACTCAAGAATTCACTTCCAGAAAAGGAACTGCTGACTGTCTTAATGTAGCAAGTGGGCTCAATACTCTTTCAGAACAAAAGTTAGAATGCTCAATAGTATCATCACTGAACTAAATCAAACAATGTATACGAGAGGCAAAACCAGCAGGAGCCATGTATTTTAGAAATGCATCTCCTGGGATGGATTATTGTTTGGGGGCCAGGATAGATAATGAAAGCTGAGTGTTAGACCCAAATCTAGACAGCTCATTAAGAGATCATCAGACTCAGATTTTAAATAGAGGTACAGCCTTTTGTCTGGTCTTACACATAGAATAATGCTCTACTTCAAAGGAACTAAGGTTTCAGGCTTTTAAAATGAGCTATTATCCAAGATTAGCTAGGAAGATGAAGCATGTAAATATAAAGTGAGAAGAACCGTCTACAGATACAGTTAAAACACTGATATAAAAATATAAATATAAATTAATATACGTATATTTAAAATGTGTGTATGTGTAAAAGGATAGGTATGTTTCTCAAGTGTATTTTTTTGCAGTACCAGGGATTGAACTGACGACCCTTTGTTTGCTAGGCAATCACTTATTATATTGAACTATCTCCCTGTCAGTCAAGTGGATTTTAAAAATGTAATTTTTATTGAGTGAGGCAATAAGACCAATTTTTACTTGTTTCTTATTACTCAACTATGTACTAATTATAACTACAACACCTATATTGACACTATTTCTATTTTAAAGGTACCCTGGACTGTGGATAGGTCACACTTTGTTTTTCTAATGAGTATATTTGCATATATATAATAAAAACGTTTGAAACTACTAATTCCATTTTTCTAATGGAACATTTACTAAAATATCTTAAAGAAATAATTGTGCTAACAATGGAAACAGTTCACACAGTGCAAAGATCAGTGCTCTTAGACAATTAATGCTATAACACTTTGTGTTGTCACTTTCTTCCTTGGGGCTAGAGGGCTTCTAGGTTTACACTATTGGCTCCGGCTTCTTTTCTTTCTGGCAATACGGGCATTTCTAATGATGAGTCCTGCCAAAAGTTGTCAATGTTATTTTTCTTCTTTTCCATTAGAGGTGACTGCAGCTGAATAGCCAAGTAATCTATAGTCTAACTTCACTTAATTGTTTTTACTACATGACATAAAGAAATATAGTGAGTAATCACTCCTGTCTAACATAAGGCAAATTGCTAGTGCTTTCCACAGCAATATGAAGAAGACTTGACCTGCCTAATTTCCCCTGAACATCCTTTTCAAATCTCGACAGGATAAATTCAGTCCTTTTTGTTTCTCTAATGAGTAAAGTTTGAATTGGAAAAGTAGATCTCAGTTATTGTCCTTTTCTGTAGAGCTCTTCAAACAACAGTAGCCAAAGAACAATTAGTACAGCTATAATTGGAATATTACTCTGCTTCTAGCACCGTCTTTCAAGGAGAATGGGTTTATTTTTTTTTAAATTAATCACAAAACAAAACAAAAATGCATTAGAAATTATATAGAACTTCATAAAACAAGAAGGTAAGAATTCAACAATGGTCGTTATAGTACCTATTATTGCCTTCAGAGTAGTTGTTGAGATTACCAGGTATAAGCATACAAAACTGATCAAAAAATTAAACAAACTGTTCTTCTCAATAAACCGACAGAAATTACTAGTGCAATTATCTTAGCTATCATATGTGTGTGGATATTTATATATATTTCCCCCGTCCATCTTTATTCAAAAGATATTGTGAAAGTGAAAGAAATTGCTCAAAATGAAAGAACTATGGGGACGAAGGGAGAAAATATATATTTTGTGTTTTGCTTCCTCCTTTTTGTGTAAACATACTCTGATGATGAAAGTTATGTAATCATATTATAGAAAAGCTAAAATATAAGAAGCATAAAGGAATATATTCACTTACTATCCACCTTCACCAAACTCTGAGTAACTATTTTGAAGATAAAAATATGCAATGTACTAACCATTGTTGCTCTCCTATTGTCTTGTTATGAAATTTGGTATTTTGTTTCTTTAAAATCAAACTTTAATATGTATGACACTTTAATGAACAAATGCCAGTCAACATGGCTAGAAAGTTATGAGCAACCTGTGGCAACTTTGTGTGTGTGTGTGTGTGTGAGAGAGAGAGAGAGAGAAAATACTAAGACAGGAAGTCAAATACAATAAATAAGAATCAAATTATACAGGGCCTTTACTAAGATAAGCACTTTTTAAAAGTTTCAAATCACATTTTAAATATGATAACAATCATATCTATTCTATCCATTGGAGAGCAGAAAACAATCAAATACATACATAAAATTAATGTATATATTAGAATAATCTTAGTCATTGTATAGAAAAAGGAATATGCCGAAATCAATATAGGGACATCAATGAGAAGAGTATTCTAACAGGTAAAAGATAGGATTTGGTGTAGGCAATTGGTGAGGGGTGCTGAATGACTGAGATGAAGAACAGAGTATGGAGGTAAAGTGAACAGAATTAATCATTTGACAATTAATTTGATATCATGAGTTCACAAAAATAGAAATTCCATGTGAATCAAAGATTTGAGATTTGAACAATTTTGTTGAGCGTTGTCTTAAAAAATTCCTATATATTTTAACGTGCATATATATATATATATATATATATATATATATATAGTTTAAAATTGTGAGAACATGTAATATGATAGCCTTTTGACAAGTATTACTGATGATAGGATAGTATGCAACAGGTATCTATAACTTTTTTACCATGCATAACTAAAATTTTACAACATTTAGTTTGGTTACTAAAAATTAAACTTTTTCAGTGGTGGCAAGATAGCTCAGTGGAGTAAGCACCTCCTTCAGCAAGTACAGGGACCAAAGTTTCATCCCCTACACCACATACCATGCCAGCCCCTCCCCCGGGCACACTGAACTGACCAGCAAGACTGGGCATGGTGCACAACTGTAATCCTAGGGCTGGGGAGACTGAAAACAGGAATGCAAACTGCATAGTGAGACTTTGAACCAAATACACAAACAAAATAATAAATTAATAAAAAATTAAAAGATTAAGTTTTTTTTTCAAATTTCTTGGCCATTTTTATTTCTTCTCTTGGGAATTTTCCTTTCATGTGTTTTCCCAGTTGGCATTTATAGGACTATTTTCTTCCGTACCTTCCAGTTCAATATTTTCTTATTTGCCCCTGAGTTCTCCGCTCATATTATAAATTTCTCTATTGAAGATTCATCTTGTTTTATTGACCTCTTCAATGAAAATCTAAAGATTTCAACTTTGCTTGTCTTCTCACTCTTTGTATTCTTTAGATAGTCTCACCTACTTATTCCCCAAATTTTAACTACTACACTGACTGTTGATACACAAATATCTACCTGTAGATATGATCTTCTTATCCCTAATTGTCCTTTTTCCCAATCTATCTCCATCTGGATGGCTATGTCATATCTTTTCTTGAATATCTTATCTTGTCTTGAATCCTGCCCTCATTGTCCTCACCAAAATCAACATTTTCTCCAGTGTAGTTATTTTGTGTGTGTCTTTATTAGACAAATTTTTCGTTAGGCAATGCAGGCTGGCCTTGAGTTCTCTTTGTAGCCTGGGCTGTTCTCAAACTTGCAGTAATTCTCCTGCCTCAGCCTGTGTAGTGCTGGGATGGTAGGTAGGTACTACATCTCACCTTTCCCGTGTTCTCTATCTTGCATAGTAAGATTTAGAGTCACACCTTCCTTGCATTTATCCCCAAATATAATCAATTTCCAAGCCCAATGTAGTCTACATTTATGGCATTCAAATGTGTCCCCTTCCTTCCATTTTCACTGCCACTGCATTGGTGCTTAACCTCATAATTTTTTACAGTTGCAATACAGTCTCTTCACATTCTCACTGCTGTGACTCTTCAACTATCCTCCATAATGAGGTCATCTAATATTCAAAGTTGACTATCTTTTCCTTAACTTAAAGTCCTTCTAATTCAGTACATTCAGCTATAATATTACATATTTCATGAGTTTGGCTAAACTTTAGAATAGCTACCATTTTCCAGAACAATTCTCACTACAGTTAAACACTGATAAACTCATTAATTCATTCAATAAGTATGTATAAAAGGTCTGAGTACCGACTCATAGAGATCCTCCAGCTTGTACCTCCCAAGTACTAGGATTACAGGCGCTTGCCACCACACCCGGTCTCCATCCATCGCCAGCTCAGCCCGTGCTTCCCTAAGCAAGAGCTTAATCTGCTGAGCTATACCGCTGGCCCTTGATTTCTATTTCTCGTAAGAAACAAAAATCGTTTTCTTGTCCTGTGTAGATACACTTTATGCTAATTTAGTTTTTACTCTTTTGCTATATTTGTGCCATAAATAATGTCATTCTTCACATTTTCTGACTGAAAACTTACCAGCCATTCACTAAGAATAAGCTCAAATGGCCTATTATTTATAAAACTACATCAAATTTTGAGCTTCCAGAGCATCCTAAGTATTTCTCTACTAGAGCAAGTTTACATGATCAAAATATGGTTATATGTCTGTCTTCTCCACAAGACACTGTACATTTTTAATATCTGTATTGCAAGGTAAACAGAGGCATTCATAATGTATTGGTAAATATGTGACTGAATCAGTGAATGAGTGAATGAATGTAAAGGTGATTAGATACAGATTTTCCTTCCGGACTGCTCTATGATGTATTACCAATCTGTGTAACACAGAAATCACCAATAAAATGAGAGGTAAATACAAGCGACCGGAAGAGCAGTTAAGCCTTATTGTCTCAACTTTGTGTAAACATTCATTATAATTTTATATCTTATGAACATCAAAGTACTACGAAGTATATTGCTAAATATTTGTGAACAATGTTCTCTCACTATGTCTATTGCTGTTTTACACATTTCCTTAAAGACATTTTTATAACTTTTCACACAAAATATTAAGATTTCTTCTCTTTTGTGATAAATTAACCATTAAAATATTTCTCTTGCACTGCATTCTAATTGTTTACATTAAAATTAATGGACTTTCACAAGTTGTCCAATATTTCATTGAGGCAATATCTCACATGCAGGAAAGGATAAAACAAAACAACAACAAAAAAATCTAGTGTCAGCCGGGCGTGGTGCTGCACGCCTGTAATCCCAGCACTCGGGAGGCTGAGGCAGGAGGATCAGTGTGAGTTCGAGACCAGCCTGGGCTACAAAAGTGACCTGAAGGCCAGCCAGAACTGCATAGTGAGACCCTGTCTCAAAAAGACAAAAGAAAAATCTAGTGTCTTTGTGTCAACACTTCCTGGATTCCAAACGAAAAATACATGGTGTCACATCTAAGTATTGAGATTTTATTATACTAGACAAGAAAGATAAATCACAAAGCATATAAATATATGGACAGAGGAAATCTGCAGTAAAGACCACCACACTTAGATAAAAATGTGCCATTTTAACTCCTACCTGTAGTACTGAAAGAAAATATAAGCCAAATGCAATATAGAGAATTATATTTCACATTATACTTTCGATTCTCTAGGGAGAAACATAAAGAATTACTTAAAATCAGAAAAATGATAAAAAGAGGAATCAATATCAATATTTTTGTGAGTGTCTCAGAGCTTATTTCCTTTCTCTTCTCATCAACATACTGTTCCACCTTAACCCTAGGGAACAGAACAGAGTTACAGGGAGAGAAGAAAGGCAAGAAGAGGAAGAGGGATAGAGAAAGGGAGAAACCCTGAGGTAGGGACAGGAGAGGGAGGGGGAGCAAAAGAGGGGAGCAGGCTGAGGGAGAGAGGAACAGAGAGAAGGAGATGTACCTAAAAGAAGAGGGGACAAGGGAGTTGGGGAGAGAAAGAGAGGGAGGGAGAGAGAGACAGAGAGAGAGAGGAGGGGTGAAGTGCAGGAGGAGAGCAAAAAGCAAAAGAAGGAGGAGGAAAGAGATGAGGGAGGGAGGATTGAGATGATATTTTATTTTTAAAGTACTTTCAAAGTTATTGTCTAAGCAATAACTATCAGTTGCCCAATCAAAAACACAGCGTTTCTTTTAGAGATCACTAAATCTGATTAGTAAAATTAATACTGTCTTCTCAAAAGGAGTTTCGTTACTTGCTTGCTTAGAAATTCCATCACTTTGTTTGTAAATAGATTAAGCTGTAAATATATTGTCATAGTCATAATATGAATTCATTTGAAATATTGAATAAAGACATATGTGCTATGCTTATATGTTTCTGAGCCTAATATTTGTGAAATTAGTATATATATCTGTTTAATGAATATTTCTTCAGAAGGAATTCAATCTGCACTTGTCTAAACACAAACACATTTTGGGGCTAGTTAATAGAGTACAAAATCACACATCAATAGCTTTCAAATGCTTGTAGTTAAGCAGAGCAGCTTTAAGAAAGTCATTAATGTTAAAGACTGGGGGACACAAAATGCAGAGTATAAATTCAAAATGTTGATCAGAATCATCTTGTTGATAGCAATTGAGTTAACTAGGAAAGGAGCCAAAATTTCAGGTTTAAAAGGCTTCCAGCCACTGTGTGGTTGTAATGTATTTATATAGCTCTATATTTAAACGCAGGTGGTAATTAGCAAGATTGAGGTAGCTTTAATAAGGCATCATCATAGGTGCAAAGAATGCGTAGCATAAGATGAGTTCATTATCAATAACTTTCCTGAATTAATCATCTCTTAGGACATTTAATTTTAAATGTACCTGAAAAAAACTGGATTGTTGAGATAGGCCATCTGCAGTATCTTTTTCTAATTTCTCTGAATAACCAAAGAGTATTCTTAAAATGTCTGAATGCAGCTGGGACACAGAAATTAGAATACCTAATAAACCAATTGTCCACCTCATCTGGCACCTTCCCTTTGACAGGTGTCTAAACCAGATAGAGGAATTAGAAGTAATATAGACACTTAGAATCCACCAATTATGCAAAAGCATACAACTGGGAAAATTTCTCTTTGACTTTTCCAGTAAGCAGATTTGCCCAACTGTACAAACTGATAGTCATGTACTTTTATTTTGGCCACCTTTCAAACTCATTGTAATAGACAGCTGAAAACACTAACTTGATTCCAAACATATATATATATATATATATATATATATATATATATATATATATATATGCATCAGTATCCCCAATATTTATTATAACTTTCATCTGAATATAACAAACTAAAAGTAATATTTGAAAGGAAAATTGAAGCCATTTTTCCATGAAAAGTGAATATGTGGGTGAAGAACAAAAATATTTATTTTTTTTGTTTTGTTTTGTTTTTGAGACAGGGTCTCCTTGTGCAGTTCAGGCTGGCCTTGAGCTCACTTTTGTAGCCCAGGCTGGTCTCAAACTCGCACCGATCCTCCTGCCTCAGCCTCCCGAGTGCTGGGATTACAGGCGTGTGCCACCATGCCCGGCAAGAACAAAAATATTTAGCAGATATATGAAAACATCATGATAATTGATTGACTTTATTCATTGTTCATTGAAAACCTAAATATTTTCTAGAATGTTATAGGAAATGGACATGCCACAAAATATCCAGATATTAGAAAATTCACATATTTAACAATGATGACTGACCTAATTTTTATTTTAATAATTTTTTGGTATATCACAGATATATTTTAATAACAGATATAGCTCAAATTACAATAAATAAAATTCATGCACTCCAGCATTCAGAAACTGCATACAGATATTATCAACTTTGCATAAAATTTAAAAATGTAGATGTTGTGATAATTTTTTAAATAGCTAAAACATTCTGTCATTAATAGTTCTGTCTGGGATATGCATATTTTAAAATTATACTTACATCATCACATAAACACACACAAATTGCTGTTATTAATATCCCCTTTTTAGAATTATCTTTTCTTTGGCATAATACAGAAATTCATTTGCAGTTATAATGTATAAGAATAAGTATTATTTTATCAAGGTCTATAAGTGGTGTTGCAAAAGACTCAACATGGATTGAAATTCAGTCCATATTGGATACTCAGATTCCAAAATTCACTTTGTTAAGTCATAATCAGCCACCAAAATGTTACAACAAAATGAGACACATTAAAAGGTAATTTTCTCATTGTTGATTACTTATCAACTCACAGCTTAGTTGACTAAAATTAAAACCATCTGTATACTTTATGTATAAAATATGTATTTTGCAGATACAAATAATACATTCAAATTCATTTGGTCTCTAATAAAAGGAAGTGTTGAGTAGATACTGGAACAAAATTGTTTTTTCTATTTGAAAGAAAAAAAAAACCTATACTACTGGAAAATTCCAGCGTCATTTATATTTACTGCATTCAGTACCAAGGGTCCTTCAAAATCAACAAAATCCTAAATTGAAAGAACACCTTTTGAACATAATAGCTATTATGCAACTATTTTACAGCTGTGAATGTCCTATTAAAACAAAAATGCTTTTTAGAGAACAAACACAGACAAAAATGCACAAATAAAAATGTCTGTTTCTGTGACTATTGTAAAAGAACTGCTAAAGGGACAAAAAGAGTTGAAGAGAGATCATCAGAAAAATGACTGATTTTTGATCTGCTTAATCATTTATTTCTAGAAAATTCAATTCCCCAGTCTTTTACAGTTACTTTCAGGGATCAACATGCTGGCATAAAATTAAATTAACAAGCAGGTTCCCATTCTGAATTAGTGATTCCCAGCTGTCTGTCCCATCAGGTTTCCATGGCAGTATGAGAACTGGTGGAAAATGAACTGCAGGATATTGTAAAAAGATAACACACTAAATCCTTTAAGTTGATTTCTTTAAACTGATGAATCGGTATGGACAAGGGATGGGAGAGTGTAGAACTGAAGTTAAAGTTTGAATGTTATAGCTTATGGACAATATTGAATGGTTTCTGTTTTTCTAATGGTTAGAGAAAGTACTCATGTGGACATATTTCATAAAAAAGCTGTAGACTCAGTATGATATTTAATTCATTATGTACTTCATGGTAATCCAGGAGTGTTTAAGCTATTTTATATGCATTTTAATGTTTTTTCTTTCATGACATATACTGTTTCATTAGGTTTTTAAACATATCCAAAGCACCCAGACACTAAGTATTTTTTCAACCAACTAGGTGTTCGTGTGCATCACATTAAATTATTTGGATATTTGATAGAACTTTGCTCAAACATGTTTTTGTGTCACCTATATATAGTCATAAAGACTATTATAACTACCAAGGGGTATAAAACAATATTAATCTTGGTTCACATCTACCATAATTACATATAGGATGACAGCTATTAAGAGCTTCATAAGGATAAGGTACTAATGGCAAAGAGATTCTTGTGTGCCGATTTTCTGGTTAATTTCTCTACTCTTACAGTAAGGTGGAGATAGAGGACCTAATATTTCAGAATCATTACATCACGTTAAAAACATCATCCAAAAGATAGTGTTAAGTTGGCATATATGCATGTTTTACCATATGCTATTATTTACTTAAAGCAGAAACTTGGACAGGAAGTACAAATCAGAACAATTTCTAAAATTGTATTTTTTTCAAGATTAAACTGTCACTTCCAGAAATGAGTTGAAAAGTTACATAACAATTTAGTAGGCTTCATTTATTAGGCTTCATGAATGTAAAATATCAAAAACTCCAACTGTAAGAATATTTACTCTCATTAATTGAAATTGGATAGATGGATAGATAGGTAGATAGATAGATAGATAGATAGATAGATACATACATACATACATACATACATACATACATATATATGTAATCTTACTGGAGAAATTACTGTTAATATGTTTCACAAAAATTTTCATACTATGCTATCTTGTTGTAAATTCTTAGCACTATTTTTCATGAGTTCCAAATGCTAACAATCACTTGGGTCTTGCTAAATTATACCACAGTTTATTCAGCAAACCAAAACATCTGTACATAGTATAAAAACGATCATAATAGAACATGAGGACTAAAGAGACACCTATGATTGAATCAAGGTTGTTAAGAATAAGCCAAAGCTATGTAAAGTGATGAATACCTACGATTCACCTGCTCAAACTAGCATGGTTCTAGTTGGCTTGATTTGACATTTACTTTGCTCAAACATAAATCAAAGGAAACAGAAATAGAGATAATATATTAAGAAAGGTCAATATATTAACTATATTAGTTATATAGTTATTAATTTGATTGAAATAGTTTACATTTTAGAGGAAGGGAAAACTCCTATTCAAAATCGTGGTCTAATATACACAATCTGAAGGAGATTTAAAGCAGCTTTTGTCGATGTGAACAATTGTGACCTTGATTATTCTTAATTGCCATAGTCAGCAGCTACATTTCATATATATATATATATATATATATATATATATATATACATATACATACATATGTTAATCAAATTGCTAAATTCTGCATCTTACAACATTCTTTATCACTTCATCTGTGGTTGTGTTGCTAAACCACTTCAAACCTTTCTTCCAACTGATAAATGAAGAGCAGCTTTCCAGAAGTAAATATGGTTTATTGTTTTTGTGATTAAAATTGGTAGCAATTTATGGAATACACATAACTTCAATAAAGTTGACCCACATGTTTTATGTCTGATGTATGACATTCACATTGGATTGCTTCCAAGTGTGTTTATGTGTGTGCATGCATGTGTGTGTGTGTACTAAATATAACTGCTCTAAGGAAATGTTTGTTTATTTGAATTTATTGGGTCAGATATTTGAAGAATTTGTCTTCTCTGATATCACTTCACTCATTAGTAAATAAATAATTGCATAAATAATAATCAATAGATGCTTTGTTAAACCTTAAGGATTTATTAATCATAATGTATGTGAAGCACTTGCTAACTATACCTCAATGTTACACTAATGAACTTTGTGGAAAGGCACATTTCAGGGAAATATTTTATACCTATCTTAAACACAGAATGTAAAGCAATCAAGGCGAACAAAAACAAAACAAGCAAAGAAATAAAAATCACATTAGTAATGTTTCTTACAAGTTTCAAGTTTTTAAAGCTGTCATGGAAAACAAATTTCTAACTCAATCTTCTGTTTTCAGAAGCAATATAATATTTTGCTGTTTGATAAATGAATTTAGTATTGTACACATAAACATAAATGTACGTTGTCCTGTTTCAGCAAGCTTCTTTGTGGTAAAAGCCTTGGAGAGGTATAACTAAGAAAGAAGCTGTGATCAAATCAGTGTTATTTACCTTTATGATGGCTGAATTGAAACACAGACTTTTGGAGTATTCAAACTTTGAATTAGGTCATTAAATGGGATGATGTTTTCACATAATTTGATTTTCTTTTTTAATACATCTGCATGCTTGGAATACATCTATATACTTGGAATAACACTCAATCACCTTTAGATCACAATGATTCTGCAAAACATTCTTTCCTTTATGCTCACTGTACGTCTTGTCAAATGACATGAATTATTAATTCATAATTGGGACCCAGACTTAATGGAAAATATATCATGTATTCAAAATACAGCATATTTATTCATATTCTGTGTCTAACATTATTTTAGAGAACAGACTTTATTACTTTTATTATAAAATGCGAGTTTTTTTAGCAGACTTGTTTTACAGAAAAATCATTTTCTTCAAAAAACATTCTGGTGGACAACCTGAAAACTTTTAAATATCATTTACAACATGGCTTCATTTTGGAAAATACTTAACTCCTTTTAAAATGTATATTGTGACTTTCTTATCATTAAAAGTTTCCAATATTATTTTAGCATAACTAAGAGCTTTAACTACCCTTAAATAATTTTGCTAAAGCAGATTGCTTAACATCACAAATGAAGTCTTGAAACTTGTACAAAAATGGCAAAACTGGGATTTTGATTTTTTAGTTATTTAAGGGTCACACTATGGCTTATGAAAATTCATTTTTCCCAACATTGCAGATATGAAGAGGAAGGGGCGGGAGTGAGCAAGCAAGCAAATGCTAGGTAATCATGGAGCAGAAGTTAAAGCTGTGGATGTCTTTTCATTAAAACAAACAAAAAAGCTCCCCTTCCCCCTGTTATACTTTTCCTTAGTAGCACTGAAATACCCTCTGGTCCAGAGAAGAGGATTTAGGACTAAGAAGATGGACTGATATTTCAGCCAAAAAATATAATAAAGCACACATTTGCAATATCTTCTCCAAACAGGCTGAGTGAGAGTAACAATTCTCACTCTACAGTGTACCTGGCTTGTTCATTATAATCATAGAAAAATCTAAACGTCAAGGAAGCTGTTCATGAACCTTAACACAAACGCGATCAATTAAATGCTAATCTAACAGTATCTATTAGAGTCCATTGGGGCATTTCGTTTTCTTTCAGTCTCTAGAAGGTGAATGGCATCTAATTTTCCTCTGTAGTACTGAGAAGTTCGTTTTGTATTTCTTTGGGTCACTCCAAATACACCTCTAAATTATCGACCCAGGACATACATACATACATACATACACACATACATAAGTAAATAAATAAATAAACAAATAAGTTCAAGGCATCTCCTAACCAGTTGTTTTCTTGCTTAAGATGTACAGTTTTTCTACCTATATAATCATACGGCCAGTAGCATGATGCAGATCTGCTAAGCCCAAAGCTGCGAGTACAAGCTGCAAACCAACCCCCTTCCCCGCCCCTACTCTCCCAGCGGCGAAATAGACGCGGAGAGGACATCTAGTAGTAGAGTGAAATCGACTGTTTCTGCAATTGTAAACAACTGACTGCAATGGGTTACTGAAATGTTTAAGTACATTCCTGACAAACACATCCCCTCACAAAGTAGCGCTAACAATCTCTCCTCTACCTCTAGGCAAAGCATCCTCAAACTGAGTTGGCAACCCGCCGGTTTTGGAGTGGAAGAAAGTAAGGTTACATTTCCCCAGGCAAGCCTAGAGGATGCTTAGCTCTCCGCAGATGTGTTGGCTGCTGGTAAAACCCAGGGACCAAGTCTCAGGATGAAATAGGAAAATTCACAATTCCCCACAGTTGAGCACATTGGAGCTCTTGACCGAAGGCTCTTAGAATATATATATATATATATATATATATATATATATATATATATAGTTTCTTTTACAAACATTGGAGTATAGGGAGGACGCATGGGGTGGGGCCCTCAATGACTGAGCTTAGAAGGTTTATAGAGTTCCCCAGAATCTGGGCTCCCTCAGTGAGGTTCGAACAGAAGCGCAGAAGCAAACAGGTACTAAACTGCATCCTTGCCCCTGGCTATCTCTTCGGGTAGAGATGAGAACCTGAGTGGATGAACCTTACTTGGACGTTCTAAGTGGGAAGCAAATCAGAGGGGATTCATTTCTTTTCTTTTGAAATCCCCGTCTTTCTTCTTTTACCCCCACCCTAGCATCCAGGTCCACTTGTTAGAGCGCCTGCTCTGCGCGAGAGCAAGGCGACAGGCTCCCTCTCGGAATTGGAAGAGTTGTTTGGCAAAAGTGTCGCCTGAGAAGCTCAGTAATCTCTCAAAGAGCAGGGTCCCTAGGGTCTGGTGAATGCTTGAATAACTAACGAGGCTAAGCTTCCATCTCCCCAGAGTGTGTACGGAGCCCAGGGGTCAGTGCAGACCGCGCGTAGATTTCCAAAGCTCCTTTACCTCGAGAAGGAGTCCCAGAGCAGGCTCCCTAGGCTGCTGACAGCCCGGAGCCGCTATCCGCCGCTGCAGCCTCAGGGCGAAGTTCGCCCAGAGTCCTCGGGGTAGAAAGGAGGGGGTTGGTGGATCCGGGAGAAGGAGAAAAGAACCAAAAAAACGCACCTACCTAGTCCTGGCGCAAGTTTCTGTGATGTCCTCAGGTGCGGAGCCCCCGCCCTCTCGCCAGGTGCTCAGCTCCAAAGGGTGCTGCTCGTGCCTGGGATCTCGGGCGTCTGGACCGGTTTCTGCTGCAAACGACTGTAAATCCACATTACTGTTCGAGCTGCCACTCGGGTCCCAGCATCGCTCTCTGGCTGGCGGCCGCGATGCTCTCACCTCGCGGCCGCCAGGGGCAGGACCCGAACCTGGCTACAGCCGCGCTAGCGGACAGCAGCTGCCAGGAGAGTGCTTGCGCCCGGGTCGTTTGTGTGTGGAAGATAGTGTGTAGACGTGTATATGTGTGTGTGAGAGTGATAAAGAGAGAGTGTGCGTGTGTGTGTGTCAAAGCAAAAAAGGGTGAGATCAGCCCCCAGGGCACTCAGAGATGAACTCCAGGCTGAGCTGGAGCCGCCACGCTCCCGGTGCCGGGCGTCTGCACGGCTGATGGCTGCGCTGATGTTGCCGTGGCCGCTGCCGCCGCGCTCTAAGGCTGGTCGCGGTGGTGCAAAAAATGTTTCTCCGCTACTCAAGACCAAAAAACCTGCCCTGTCTACTGAGCATGCCCGGTTTGACAGCTCCACAGCCCAGGGTTTTTTTTTTTTTTTTTTCTCCTTTTCCCCAAGACTCCAGGTTTTATCCGCAGCTGAGACGGGAAGGGGGTGGGGGTGAGAAGCAGGAGCAGGAGGAGGACGAGGAGGAGAATGAGGGCTGAAGAGGAGCAGGTAGCGGGTAGAGGAAGGGAAGTCCAGATGAGAAAGATCAGAATGTGAGAGGGTGGAGAGGGAGGAGAAAGATGGGCATGAGAACAGGAAAAGGAAACACGGACCGACACAATTTAGATTTCATACTACAGTGAGTAGGATCCTGATGGGAGAAGTGGCGTGACCAGCGTTTGGCATTATTTTCTCCTGAGAGTGAAGTGGAGTGGACGGGTTCCGAGGAGTATTTGTCAAACCCCTCATCAACCTGGGACCGTGTCTTCTAGTCATGTCATACACAGGCATGAGAACACACACGGAGACACAAGCACAGGAATGTGATCACTGCTTGGATGTGTAAAGCCTCAGGACTGATTTAGAAAGGATTCGGTATTTTGCCAGGATAACTTTAGCAGAGGAAAAAAAGAAAAAGAAGGAAGAAACGGGAGAGAAATTGTTTGGGTTTCTTCCCCTTTTCCCTCTCTTCCTCACCTTCCACACAAGCCCGTGAATGCAGTGCAGAAACTCCAAGCTCTCTTGCCTTGGGGGATGAGAGAGCACCGCCGCCCACCTCCCGCTGTGAGCGTGACCCTAACGCCCAGGCCTGGCTACAGGCAGCCTCCTGGTGGCGCGTCAGGTCAGCTCTGACAAAGTCCCCATGGTGGTGATGATGGTGAGGAGGCGAGCGGAATCTCGTCCGGCCCGGCCGTCTTGGTCCCCGGATTCACCAAACAGCTCTGCCCCTCACCCAGCTGGGCGCGAGGGCACGTACCTGGATGAATCTAGTGAGCTGCCCCAAGTCCTGATCCCTCCCTTCTCTATCTCAGCTTCCTCGAAAAAGTGGAGAAATGGAATTTACACACCCAGAAACTCGCTTGAGGAGCTTTAGAAGTCCGACTGGGCATGCTCAGGACTTTGGAGCGCCTCGCATGAAGGCACTCTTGAGCTGCTAACATCTGCACAGCTGGGCCAGATGTGACTAAAGTGGGAGGTCTTGGCACCCTCTTCCTACAGCAAGCTCCTGTTCTGGGAAGGGCGGCGGCGACGCCCACAGCAGCTTTCTTCCTAGCTTTCCA
>PVJA010037782.1:0-13425 GCA_004027025.1 Myocastor coypus | reverse complement strand
GCCCCAATGTGTCAGGTATTTTGAATATAGAATTATTCAAATTTTGGAAAGATATTAAATGCACATTTATCTCATAGAATAGTTCCATCTGATGTAAGTTAACACTGCATGGTTATAAAAATTACCATTCTGAAACTTAAGCAGTTACTCTACATGACAGAAAAATCAAGTATTATACTTCGCTAGTATCACATCATATAGCAATTCACTGATAAGTGATATAATACAGAATTAGAGACTGCAAATGTTAACATTTTAAGAGACTATACATATTTGAAGTGACCATATAATGATATCTACCTTCCTTCTATTTATATAATTCTCTATATAGTAAACTTAATGACATCGGGTTTTAAGTCTATAAAACGGAACATGTCAGGGTCGACATGACATCCAGTTAGAAGTGGACACGTTATGAAGAACTAGAACCAGGATTTCTGGCTGATGAGACAGCACTTTCCCAGACTGCCTTTAAAATGTGGAGTGGTAGTGGTACCTGCCCCTCATCCAGCACGCGGGGAGGCTGGGGAGGAGAATTTCAGGTTCCAAGTCACCTTCAACATTCCAGTGACTTAGAAAGACCCTGTCTTAAAGTTTAAAACTTTAGAAACAGGTCTAAGGAAGCAGTTCAAATAAATGAATTAAATCATAAAGATGTGAATTTTAAAATCCCTCAGTTTTAGGTTCTTTATTTCATTTCTATTTAAGGAATCTGTAAATTAGCAAACACCTGTAACACTTAGTTGAATGATAAGTTAATTAAGCTTAACAAAGGCAACTATTCATTACAACTCCTTTTAGTCAAATCTTGTTAATTTTTATTTGTTTGTTATCGCTGTTGATTGACAGGAGTCATTTCTTTTAAGGCCCAGTTCCATCTAATCGGTGAAACAATTTCTGTTTTTACACTTGAAACCAAAGCTCAGAGGAATTAAGTGACCGACCAAGGCTGCACTGCCTGTAAGCAGCAGCACGTCAATGAATTCAAGGGCAGCTGCATAGTTGGGGTTGCTATCAATGCATGCACATTCTTTTGCACAGTCCTTTAATACACAAAGTCAGAGTGCATTTGTCTGTGCTTCCATTCCCTGTATTCTTTTCTCATGCTCATCACACCAAGAAGCTCTTCATCCCCCAGAAAGGGACAGTGGCTGCCTTGCAATGAGGACTCACCAGCCATTCTCTCCGTTTTCGCTAAAGGATGATGGCTTTGATCAGTTCTTACTAAGTTTTTCAGTGAATTTTAAGCTGAATCATGAATTGCAGAAACTTTTTGCTGTACATTTCAGACATCGTAAACTGTGGTGCCTCTGAATCCATGAATGTCCATAGTATTCTCTGCCACTGGATCACTGCTGTGTATTTCAATTCAATTCATAAGCAACAAGTCGGTTAATGGTATGTTTACTTCTTCATTATGAAATACTTAATCAGCACATGTTCCAAATTAGAAGAATTGACAGACAATAGGCACTTAACAAATGATAGTCATTAGTAATAAGATTAAGGGTCTATTAGTATTAAGAACGTCTTGTAGCAATGAGTAAATGTTAGATGATTTTAAGAACTTTTGCCTTCTAGAGAATAAACTCTTAAGTCAAAGAAATCATACCTGCCCATACAAGCGTTGTATTGTCTCCTCAGTGTGAAAGCCTGAAAGAGAAAAGTGGAATCTGAAGGGAATAGCCACTGGTAAAAGGGAATGAACTCATTCGAAACAAAAGAGTTACTTTGTTGAGAAGGACAGGAGAGGGACTGGGTAAAAAGATTTACTTATGTATGTAAGTAGAATGGTTTGGACAAGTGTACGGAGTATTCTGCTGGTCTATGGAAAGAAGCAGTTAATGCTTTAATTTGTTTCATCTCTAACAATTATATCTTAGAGGGAAATTATTTCTTTTTTACATTCTTCTTCAACTTTTACATGCATATATCCAGTAATATGAATAATGGCCTGGAAAACAACTCTATGCACTATAACAAATACTGTCAACTCAAGTTATTTTGTCAAGTGAAATTCTGTAACACTTGTAATTTTTTTCTGTTTTTATTTTAATTTTTTCTAAAAAATAAAAGAGAGAGACAATAAAAGAACTTTTGCTTTGAATTAAACATATGTTAATTTAGTGAAGAAATACTGAATGAAAAGAGAGTGAACTTTAGTTCAAATGGTAATCAAACATTCCTCTCAGAACATTAAATTTGAACTTATGCCAACCCTTCATAAAGGACATAAATAGAATGGACTGCAAACATGTACCAGTAAAAAATAAATGAAGCAAAATACTTCATCCTGTCATCTCCCCAAAAAAAGAGAATTTCAGATAGAATGACATTTAAGTGCAATGACCCTAATGAGGTCAATTTCTTAGCATGTCCAGAAACTGCAGAGAAAGTAGCTTAAATACAGCATAAGAGGCAAAGCACATAGAAAATAAGTCAGATTAAATCTACTTATAAGACATGGTAGGATAATTTCTCCTAGTATTAGAAACTTTAAAAATAAACACACACACACACACACATACACACACACACACACACACACATGAGAGAGAGAAAGAGAGAGAGAGGATAGATATGCAGCTATTTTGTCTTAGTTCCTTGAGAATAAGTGTGTACTAATAGTATTTAGACAAGATATCAGGTCTATATTTTGTTCTCTGAATAACTACTATGAAGACAATAGTATGTATGATATTACTCATGGTAATCATCCTACTAACTTGTTTTGAAGCTATTTCATTTCTATTTTATCTTTTTTCTCATTAAAATGAGTAAAAAGTTAAAGAAAGAAAGTCAGAGAATGTTGGGTCATGACACATCATAGAGGAACCCAGAGCTTTCTGCTGCCATTGTTTGGAAGAATTTAATTTGCATGACCTGAAGAAGAATGTTAAATCACTTCATGTTAATAATACTACTCCTGTTGCTCTTCTGGCAACTGAACCAGGGAGTGGACTACTTAAGAACATACTCTTTCACACTTACATAATTTTGATTTGGGTAGTTTGTAGTAGAGTTGCTGTTTGCTGAACTGTTGGCAGATATAGCACTAATCAATTATGTGGAAGGAGAATATACAAAGAGTGAGAGAATGTGAAGAATCAGAAATAATTATTAAATTGGAGACCTGCACACATAATGTTAGCTTTTAAAATATTTTTTATCATTTCTTTATTTGTTACAGTTTTATTTATTTATTTACCTATTTATTTATTTATTTATTTATTTATTTGGTACAGGGTCTCACTATGTAGCTTGAACTCACAGTCATGCTCCTGCCTCAGTCTCTCCAGTGCAGGAATAATAGGTATGCACCACCGCACCCAGTTTCAGTGATCCTGTTGTCGACATGTATGCAGTACCAGGGAACACACCTCAGTCCTTGTGCTTGCTAAGCAGGTGTGTAGACCCCTGAGCTATCACTTCAGCCCAATGTGATTCTTTTAAAGAATGCTGTACAAGAAAATAATTTGGTAAGTGTGTGTTTGTTTGTGTGTGTATATGTGTGTGTGTGTGTGTGTGTGTGTGTGTGTGAGAGAGAGAGAGAGAGAGAGAGAGAATCATTTATCTTTTTATATCAAATTTAAAAAGTGATGAATGAAATTGAGGAAGTTAGATATATAAAAATATATCTCATTTTCACTTTTGGTTTAAATTTTAATACAATCTTATAGTAGTCATCAGTATAGTTTTGTCATTACACTGGACACAGACCAAGAGGACAGGAAAAATAGAGGACAGAAACAAACCCAAGTATATGAAGTGAACACTTTTTTTTTTTTTTTTTTTTTTTAATGAGGGCACCAACAACGTGCAGTTGAAAAAGAATTGTTTGTTCAGCAAACAGTGTTTGGAAAACTAAATATGCACGTGCAGAAAAATGAAATTAGATCTATGTACTGAATACAATAAATTAGTACAAATGAACTAAAAACTCTCATCTACAAAACTACCAGGAAAGAAAGAAAAAAAAAAATGGTCATGGAGCAAAAGCTATCTGACACTTTCAGGATAGTAAGAATTTGTTTTATTTTTTATTTTTTTGTCTTTTTGAGACAGAGTCTTGCTATGCAGTTGAGGCTGGTCCTGAGCTCACTTTTGTAGCCCAGGCTGGTCTCGAACTTGCACCAATCCTCCTGCTTCAGCCTCCCGAGTGCTGGGATTACAGGCGTGAACTACCACGCCCGCCTATAGTAAGAATTTGAATCTGACCTCAAAAGCTGTGAAAATAGGGTGAAATAAACACAGCACACTATATCTAAATGTGGCTTCTACCCAGCAAAAGAAATAATCAATAAAATGAGAAGGCAGCGTGTAGATTAAGAGCAAACATTAGCAAATTATATATCTAGTAAAGAATTAAACTAAAAATATATAAAGAACACAAACAATTTTTTTGAGAACACACATGATTTAATAGTAAATAAATACCCTAATTAAAAGATAGGAAAAGAGGGCCAGTAAGATAGCTCAGCAGACTAAGCACTTGCTTTGTCACGCACAGGGACCGGGGGTGGATTTCTGGTCCCCCATGCCGCACTGCCCTTGCCCCCTGGGCGTTCTAAGCCAGCAACGGAGTCTGAGTGTGGTGTTACACACCCATAATCCCGGCACAGGGGAGGCTGAAGACAGGGAGATCACTGTGAGTCTGAGCTAGATAGTGAGACCCTGTACTAAATACATAAAAAATGAAATACATGAATAAATAATAAAATAAAATATAGGCAAAGTCCCAACCTAACCTTTTACAAAGAAGGCAAAGAATTGCCTCACACACATATGAAAAGAGGCTCAACATTGCTTATCATCATGAAATAATCTAATCCACAGTGAGATACTCTATGATGTCAGATTTGTATGATAGTGATTATTAAAACATAAGAAAGAAGAAGTTTTGAGAAATGAGGTACAGGGGTCAGGAAGATATCTTGGGGCATAAGTGCCTGCCTGATAAGTACAAGGTCCTGAGTTTGATCCCCAGTTACAAAAGAAAGAGAAGGAGAAAGAACGAGAGGAGAGAGAGAGAGAGACAGAGAGAGAGAGAGAGAAAGAGAGAGAGAGAGAGAGAGAGAGAGAGAGAAACAGAAGATGGAGAAAAATGAAACTCTTGTGCTCTTTTGGTAGGAATATCAACTAGTATATATATTAGGACAAATGGCATCAAATTTCCTCAAATAATTAAACACAGTTCTGATAACATCAATTTACATACTGGATATGTCTCAAATAAAATGAAATAAACATCACATAGACACACTGTCCTATGTGCACTGTAGTATTGTTCACAATAGTCAAAACGGAGAAACAGCTCAAGAAAAATGAATTAATAAGTGGAGGATTAGTGAAGCAATTTAAGGTGCAGCATGAAGACCATACTTAGTATACTGTATTGTTTCCTGGACAATTGCTAAAAGATATCTTAGATGCTCTTAATAGACACACACACATTCACGCATATGCACACATATACACAAATATATGGCAAAAAGAAAATAACCATCAAATAGTAACCATATGATAAAACCCTTGAGTTACGTTTCCAGCTCTATGTTTGTTAATTACTTAATAAAAATTATTTCTGCCTTTAACCTGACTAACAAAACAATGTAGAAAATGTTTGTTTTATTGCAATAAGTAATTCATTCCAAATATGTAATATATTCATTCCTTTCTTCCTTATAGTTTAGGGAAATGTTATATATTAGGGAAATGCTATATTTTAATTTTCCTGCTTCAGATATATTGTAATACTGTATGTTACATCAAACTAGTTAAGCAGCTACTAACTGCATGAGTCATACATGATCAAAGAAGTAAATGAGGTACTCAATTAACAACTGTCCTTTTCTTCAAAGTCTATCATCAGATTTGGATAAATAACATATAAAATGCACTGATTAAGAGGACTGATAGTATCTTTCACTTGATGAATTAAGCAATGAGCCAAATCTGAACTATGAATTATAAATTCATTACCTTCTCTTTCCTGGCAAATTAACATTTTCATAATTGAACATATTTTTCTTACTGAATTGTGTAGGAAAAAAGAATTGTTGAAACGCAGTAGTCAGTTTACTTCAGAACCATTGTATGCAGTGTAAAACAAAGGGACGGTGATTTGTGCTGGTTCATAATCAGAGCAGGAAAAGTCCAGCACCACTTGAAAATGTTAATTTACATATTCCTATTCAATGACTGAGATAATAGAGTAGCCATGCATGCATGTAGTGTAGTCTTAAGAGAGATGTACAAAATGTATTATCCTCCGGTATGCTTCCAGAGAAGCTTATATTTCTGGATATTAAGTGCCTTACAACCACCGAACTCACTTGTTCACTGTCAGCTCTGGAATAATAGCGCAGCGCTCTCCCCAGGGTAGGAAAAATAGACTCCTTCTAGCGTACCTTGACTCCTCCCCTGAAGCACAAAAGGAATCTGCTGCCAAGTCACCAAGCCAGACACGCTTCTCCACTGCCCATGAGCTGCACACTCTTGGACATGCTGGCTGCCTCCTGCAGTTCCATTTCTTATCTCTAATCAAGACATGACATAATACTTTTTGCCTAGTGACTAAAAATAGTTATGGCTAAATTAAAATCAGCCCTAACACCATGCTATTTTTCTTCTTCTGTGCCCAATAATAGGAATCCTCCTAGGAAAAACAAATGACGGCAATTAATTTAAAGTAATTTTAGTAATCTATTTGCAGTTACTGCCTGCAGCCAAGGAAATAAGAAAGGACACTGGATTCACACAATCAAGTCAGGAATTCATGAATATTTAGAGGCTACCTAGAAGATGCCACAAAGAATAGAGCTTATATCTTTTAAGTTAGCTTTTAAGTAAATGAAAGAGACATTAAATATAATAACAATGAGAGTAAGTGGCGAATGTTGGATAAAAATCTCAAAGTGGCATAAAAGTCCTTAATAGTCTGATTAAAAATAGTAGATGTGGTATAAGGATAAACATAGAGAAACTAAAAAAGATAGATGTAAAATAAAGTTCTAAAAGGAAAACGAAACCATGAGGAATCAATGAGCAATGAGCTTAAAAATGGACCTATTGACATCGGGCAAGGTAGGCTGAAAATCCCATTCAAGAATGAATGACAGACATGAGAAAGACTCACTTGCTCATTGCAGTGATAATCAGTGGCCCAGGTACAAAAATTCTGAACGGGAAAAGTGCTTGTAGGACTTTCACCATAGGCATCTTCTGGCTGTGCCCAAAGTAGAAATAAGCAATCTTTCTACATGGAGTTGGAAGAGAAGAAGGATCTATAGTGGTTCTAAGACTGCAGCAGCCAAAACGAAAGCAGTAGAATAAGCTGAACACAATCCACAGGTCTTATATTGTAGCATTTGATGCAAACTGACTGATAACTACAATGATTTATTGAATTTTGAGTTCATGCACTCCATTATATCTCTTAGGAAACTTGTGGTCTTGAGTTTGCAAGGGAAGTATGATTAGTTTGAATGCCTTTTCCGTGAGTTCAATGTTTGGGGCTCTGCACTGTACCTTGCATCAAGGCTTTGTGTTTGAAGAAGTACTAGATAGCCTTCCTTTTTATCTAAGGTGTCTCTGTGGCATGAGAGTTCTTGTCCACTTTGGAAAATGTTTGAAGGAGAAAATGCTATAGCTTCTGTTGATCCTGTTCAGTGAGCAGAACAATGCCACCAGCCCAGTTGTCAGCAAGATATGTCACAAAACCTACCTTTCGGTCAAGTTATTAAGTGCCAAAGTTAGTGTATGATGTTCAGTCCAATAGACTGGGCCATAGGTCTCAACTTAGATCAATTGTATTCTGGTTAAGGGACATGAAAATCATAGCCCCATGGGGTGCGCCATTAGATATAGTTGGAGACAGTCTTACCCAATGAAAGAGTTCCCTTGCTTTTCATTTACTAGCCAAGGGGACTGAGAGAATAATGACTTCTTTTTTGATACTCCAATACCTACCAAGGAGAAAATCCCTATCCTAGTTCCTTTCATTATGCTGTAATAGAAAACTGGGGATTGTATAATTTAAGAAGAATGAAATCACATTTTCTCACAAACCTGGAAGCTGAGAGGCCCAAGATTGCCTCATGGACACTGGTGTGGGGTTTCTTGCTGAGTCTACCCAGGACAGAAAGAAGAAAGAAGAGAGAGAACGGAAGTCTATGTCCTCTCATAACACAAGAATGGAGTGGAGCAAACTCCTGCAAAAGCTTCCATGGCAATATTAATACTAAGACTTCCCCACAGTCTCCATTCCTGGGGACTGTATTTCCAACGCAAACTTTATGGAAGCTGGATTCAGACAACACACTCTTGTTCCTAAAGGTACATATGCCAGAGCCTCTGGACTTGGCATTATAGTATGGCAAAGTGACCATGCCAAACTTACTGTTCTTGTGCCCTATAGTATGTGGACAATGAGTACAGAAAGTCCTTTTAGGGCCCAAGAAAGATTATTTTTGTAATATTCTGGTGTTAGTCAGAAATGTGTATACAGCATGGCACGCTGTTTTTGAAACCAGAAGTCTATTATCTTATAGCTACAAAGGTCAGAAATCTTAAAGTGAAGATGTGACAGCTGCTTTTTCGAGGACTTGACGGGAAATTTTGTTTTACTGGCTTTTAGAGTATCTAACAGCTGCCTGCATTGTTCGGTTACTTTTTATTCACTTAGGTTTAGAGCATGTTAGTGATTCATAATGATACACTCATTTTACATGCCTGGGTAATTTTCAATCTCATTCCTCCTTTTTCTTATGTTCTTTTTCTCTTGCTGATATTCTTTATTTTCACCATATGCTTAAGGTGACAATTTCTTCTCTGTTTGCTGGAAGTGTGGTGGTACTGGGGATTGAAGTAAGCCCCTTCTCACTGAGCTGTGTGCTAAAGGTTATTTTAGAGGTCAAAAATTGCAAAATAAATTTTGCATATATTTATATATTTTCTTTCTTTCTTTCTTTCTTTCTTTCTTTCTTTCTTAGAAATGTATGACTGGTCACAACAACCAAGAGACATCTAACATTTCTGTTTTATCAGCTATCCTTTGGCATTGAGCTCATGGCCCAAACAAGATGAACTCATAAAAATGAATATGTATGGGGGCAAAAATCACATGTGGTAGAGGCAGTTCCTGTGTCTGGGAGACTTTCAAGTTAGGTCTTTTCTTTGTATCCCTGAGGCCACCGACTGTGGCGCTGCAGCTGCCATCATACCATAGAATGAATATGTTGAATTACACCATAAATGCTATGGTCATCGCCTGGATTACCATGACATCATGAGAAAAAGAGGAAGAAGGAAAGTTAAAAGTCTCATGAATGTTGAAAGAAGGAAAGAAAGAAAGAAAGAAAGAAAGAAAGAACGAAAGAAAGAAAGAAAGATAGATAGATAGATAGATAGATAGATAGATAGATAGATAGATAGATCGGCCTGCAGGCTAAGCTCTGCCACAAACAGCACCAAGCAGAGATAATGCAAATGTAGCACATTATCAAGATGCGTGAAATGAGAAATGCCAAACAAAAAAAAATGATGAGAAGACTCCACAAGGAGCAGTGTCTGCCTATCTGCTGGATGGAGGGACAGTCTTGTCCAAAAATACTCTCCAACATGATTAAACAAAAAAGAAAATAAAGGCCAGAAAATGGGAATTTCTTCTGCCCAAAGTTCATGCCCAAGGAAAGACAGAAGTATTAAAAGGTATTCAAAGTGGAAAGAGAAAAAAAAAAAAGAAGGCATGGAAGAGAATGGTTACTAAAGTCTGCTTTGTTGGAGATGGCTTTACAAAAAAAATACCTACCTAAATATAAAAGATTCGTTAGACCAATCGGTTTAGGTTTTAAGAAGGCCCATGTAACACGTCCTGAACTGAAAGCCACATTTTACCTGCCAATACTTGGAGTAAAAGGGAATCCTTCATTGCCACTGTATACAACTTTGGGGGTCATTACCAAAGGAACATTGACTAAGGTGAATGTGAGTGAGCTGGGCCTTGTGGCACAAGGAAGCAAGGTTATTTGGGGTAAATATGTCCAGGTCATCAACAATCCTGAAAATGATGGATGTGCCAATGCAGTCTTACTAGTTTGACAGAGGTTTCATACAATAACTTCTTACACTTATTGAAGGCTGCAGACCAATCAGGAAAACCATAACTTAAATACTGCTGAGCAACTCTCATGACTATGTTCATCAAGAAAACTATTTATTAACTTGCAAAAACATTAAAAACAGTCACATGCATTTAGAGATACCATAGATCTGGAAATTAAATACAAATTAAAACAAAAATGGTTTCCATGGAATTGGACACTTGTTTATTGAAATTGAAGCCCTGCAAGTGCTACATGGGTTTTTGTTTTTAAAAATTCTTTTAAGGCAGAATGTGGCTTGTTTTAGCCTCTCAAAAAAGAAAAGCTATCTAACTGCCTGTCTGGTGGTTTAAAAGGAAATTTAACTGTGTTTGATAAAGCTGCCAGTATTGAGGGCTCTGGGATTGAAGAGAAGTATAATGAACTAGCTGAAGGTTCAGCAATGGTGGCTTTAAAGGACCTTTGGGAATGCCCAAGATCAGAGGTCAGGCCTGGACAATCCCTGCAGGTCATATGATTACGGTGGAGTGGAACCTGCACTCCCTTTCAGACAGTTCATCTTAATCACTCTAAGGTGATGACTTGTCGACACTGGGAATGAAATTGTGATTATCTTGCCTCAGCTTCCCAAAGTGCTAGGGTTGCAGAGAGTTGTTGCTGTAGTGGGTTTTGGAGGGCAGTTTCTTGTAGCAGAAGTCCACAGGCAATTTACGAACAATCACGAGTTCTGCTGAGGATCTAGAAGTATACAAAGATGTCGCTTAAGCCTGAAAAATTTAGGGCATGGTAAAGGGATATTGTTATATCCCAATTTAGAGAAAACCTAGATTTTTTCTTTTTGAGGATTAATATATCCCATTCCAAGTGTTTCATTTATTACTTTTAGTTGTATGATTAAGCAAAATATAATGAAGATGTATAATGCTTCCAAATGTAGAAACTTTACTAAAGATTTTAATTATCTGGGTGCTGAGACGACTAATAACTATTTTAGACAATGATAGCAATAGAGCACATTTGCTTTTAGCAATCAGTTTTCAAAAACTTAACTGAGGCAACAGTTAAGATGAAAAGTGAGGATAATCACTTCATTAAGCAGATGTAGTAGTTTCTCCTGGATTGCCCTGTTTACTATTGTCTTCTGTCAATTGTTGTGTCAGGTTAAAATATCCGTAGGTATATTTTCTGAGCTAGTTTTTAGTGTTAAGTTCTTCATTAATTTTATTATTATTAGTTTTAAATTTTACTTTATTTTGAAAAGTAAAAAAAGAAAAAAAGGCTGGCCAAATAGCCCAGCAGATTAAGATAGCTATACAGCAGGCACACTGGCCTAGGGTTTGATCCCCCATCTGCCATGCTGGCACCACCCCCAGGTTGCATTGAGATGGCAATTGAGACAGGGTGTGGTGGCACGTGCCTGTAATCCCAGCAGTTTGGAGGATGTAAACAGGTTTATCATTATGAGTCCCATGTAGTAGTGAGACCCTATATATCATTCCCTAAAAATACGAAAAAAAAAAAATTAAAACAAAGCAAGAAGGAAAATCAGACACAGAAACAGAGCAACATACAACAATATATATGTTACAAATTCTCCAACCAAGAATAGCTGATTAATAATGATTGATGTTATCTATTTTATCATTAAATCTGTTGCTCCGATTAACAGATACAGCTGTGTAAGATTGGATATATGGTTGTATATTACCACTTCTTTTAAAGAAAGCTTAAATTTGTGCTCTTATCTTTTTTCAATCTCTTTCATTTAAAAATTCATTTTAAAGAGTGTACAGTAATAAATTTGACATTAGAAACAGTATACATTTAGAAGACCAAGATGTCAGGTATTCAAGCATGGATTTTGTATTGTACATTGTGTATTATATAGTGCTTTCCTTGATGTAGTTGCTTAGATTTCAGATATCAGCATGCAGAGTTAGTCAAGGTGAAAATTCTACACATTAACTGCTATTTTGAAAAGATCAATGACGATTTTTAGTATGATCACTTTGGTCATACTGGATATGTACCCGCATGTATTTCGCGTACTTTATAAAAAAATCTTTTCTCTTTTCTATTTTCATTGTTCAATCCTTAAGTTCTATTACCTTCTGTTTTACTGTATCTGTTATACCTTTCAGGTTTTGTTTCTTCTTTCTGGTTCTTATACTAGAGAGACAATACGATATATACGCATATGAGTCTGATTTATTACACTTATGAGTGTACTTCTATTTGCATCCACTGATATAAAGTCTTTGAGTTTGTCTTTATATATAGCTGAGCTTTATTATTATGTATAAAAATAACACATGTTTTCATCCATTCTTCAAGAGATGGACATTTTGGTTGTTTTCAAGATTTGGCTATAACAAATTGCGCTGCTATAAACATGAGTTCATACACAGCATTATGGTACCATGTTTTCAGTTCATTTGGAAAAATATCCAGAAGGGAATAGCCAGATTGAATGGGATTTCCAGGCCTTCTAATTTAAGAGTCTGCACACTAATTTCCATACTGATTTTACCAGTCTACATTCCCAAGAGCAGGGGAGAAAGAATCCTTTTTCCCTGCATCCTAGTGGGTTCTCATTATTAGTTGATTTCTTCAGGATAGCCAGTCTTTCAGGGGTGAGATAATACCTTAGTGTTATTGTAATTTGTATTTGTCAAATGTCCAGTGATATGAAGCATTTTTTCATGTATTTATTAAACTTTCATATTTCTTCCTCTGAGAAATGTGTAATCATCTGAGAGACCCATTTTCAAATAGGATCTTTAAGTTTGGGAACATTTTTTTTTTTTTTTTTTTAGTTCTTTATAGAAACTAGGTAGAACATTGTCTGAGTGATTATTGATGAACAATTTTCCCAATTTGTGGGTTGTCTTTTGACTCTGCTGGAAATTTCTTTTGATGTGCAGAAACTTCTCAATAACCATAGGTCCCAGTTGTTGATTCTTTGAAGTACTTCCCACGAGTTTGATTTTTATTCATGAACTATTTGCCTTCAAGATTTCCACCTGATTTCTATTCCAAGAGACTTGGTGTTTCTGTTTTGATGTTTACATTTTTAATCCATTTTTACTTTAGTCCATGGTGATAGACCCAGGTCTAGCTTTATTTTTCAGTGTGTGGAGATCAATTTTTCCAGCACCATTTGTTAAAGAGGCTATTTTTTTTTCCAGTTACATGTCTGGTCCCTTTGTCAAAGATAAGATGGCTGAGTGTTTGTAGTTGTATCTACATCTTCTAATCTTTTCCTTTGATCCTTGGGTCAATTTCTCTCTCTCTCTCTCTCTCTCTCTCTCTCTCTCTCTCT
>PVJA010037781.1:0-20141 GCA_004027025.1 Myocastor coypus | reverse complement strand
ATATTAGACACTTGCTAGGTGGAAAACTCTCTTTCTCTCTCTCTCTCTTCCCTCTCTCTCTCTCTCTCTCTCTCTCACACACACACACACACACACACACACACACACACACAAACAGTTATTTCTACCTTTTACCACTTAGCAAGAGATGCATTACAAACAAGCAAACTGCATTTCAGAAAAGCAAAGTGACTTTTGTTAGAATTTTAACTCAGAATTACTTAGAACCAAATCTCATATTTTCCTAGTGTGTTTATATAATTTGGGAAGAATGACAGTACTGGCACAGTAATACTTGGGAACGAGAGGAAGACTTGGCCTCCTTTGTGCCCTCTGTCAAACCTTTGTCGCTTCTAGTGTATAACCATTTAATAGAACAAGAACAACAGGGGGATGCGGGGGCAGGGAGGAGAGGGGAAATGGGTGAAAAAAAGAATTAAGATGTGTGCGTGCACCAGATCCCGACAGGGGTGAATCATTGTGTGCTGCAATCATGTAATAATGAAAAAATAATAAACTGTCCTCAAGCTTTAGATCTATTTATCTCTTGACTTCGACGATAACATATTCTTGTCTTTTTACTGTGTAAGGCTTGAAGCCCTCTGGGTGTGCATAACGTTGGTTTTTCCAGTTAGATCTTTTTCTTAATATCTTTACATGTACACTCTGGGACCAGCTAAGACAAGGGACTTTATATGTAGATATGTGATAAAAGATTATTAAAGGTCAAAAGATATGTAAATATCAAGGATAATAAAATCAAGTCAGCCTATATGGAGAAAAATTCAATTGGGATGAAGAACATGTATAAATAGATATAAATGAAATTCTGCAATTTGACACTGAATATTGCCCTTTAAGAGACTTTTTTGTTACAGTTTGTACAGTGAGATATCCACTTGCTGAGTCAGAAGAGAGAGTTATAATTCAAATGATAGCATTTCCCAATATTGTTTCTGAGGTAGCATGAAAGTGTTTATGCTTTGGGGTCTCTGAGTTCACATCGAAACAGGGATGTGTGAACTTTCTATGTATTTATGTGCATTATTTATTTATTTATTTATTTATTTATTTATTTATTTATTTATTTTTGTGGGATTGGAGTTTGAACTCACGACCTTGTACTTTCCAGGCAGGCACTTGTGCCATGGAGCTATCTCCCCAGCCCCTATGTGCATTCTTAAATGAATGTTGTAATATAGAGGAAAAAGGAATTGGGATTAAGCATAAATTGATTTCTGACTCTGTCCTTTGCTAGCTTGTTATTTGAGCAGTATCCTAGAATTTCTGAACCTGAATCTCCTCAACTAGAAAATGAAGTTGACAATATGAAGCTCATAACTGTTGTTATGATAATGAAATGTGCAACCATTTCTATGGCGATAGGACCCAATGTCTTTATAAAGCATTTATTATTATTCAAAAATGTAAAGTTAGTTGAAATGTTCTACTGCTCTTGAACAGGCTTGTCTGAGGTTGGCTGGAGTAACTCATGCATCTGTCACTGGCTAGTAGGTTTTCTGCTAGGTTTGTCTAGGATAGTCTTACTCATATGTTTATTGACTGGCCAGATGTTGGTCAGGGTAACAAAGTTGATACAGCTTCATGCTTCTTGTTATCCAGCATGCTAGTTCATGCATGTGTAGAGGCTGAATCAGACTGCAGGAAAGTTAGCCAAGTCAGAATGTCAGTCTCGATTCAAGACTCCATTTCTTTTTAGGAGGAGCTATAAAGTCATATGTAAATCAACTGCATAAATAAGGAAGGATGGAAAGTTGTGATCATTTTATAATCCATTACGTAATGACCTTGCAAAACCACCAATATTTCCCAGAACACAGTAATGCCTTTGACCCAATACGTTCATGTAACATCATTTATATGTAATAGCCCCATTGCAAACTACCCAAATGCTCATAACCAGCCCAATTACAGTGTTACTATGGAATACTACGTGCCATGAGAATAAATAATCTACAACTATCAGTATCAATATGAGTGACTCTTATAAACATAATTATTGAAAAATTTGTGCATAGAATGCATACTTCATGATTTCATTTCACAGGCTGTAAAATTAGGCATAAACAATCTGTTCTTCTAGAAGTGAGGATAGTGATTATTCTTGTGATAAAAGAGATTGAAAATGAGGGCAAGGTGGGAGAGAGTCTTCAAGGGTGGTGGTCATAATTTGTCTCCTAATCTATGTGCTCATTATAAAGGTGTATTTATTTTGTGACAATTCACATAGCTTATGCATTATTTTCGGTATCCATATCTTATTTCCATTAAGACATTTGCTAAAATAGCATATTGTGAAAGTACCTATTCTTAGCAGGATGTCAAATATTTGTCTTTTCCTTTCACATTCCCTAAAAAGTCTACTATTTACAGTAATAATTCACATTATTATATCTTTAATGCTAAAAATGAATCATTAATGTGACTGTAAATGGAATACTCAAAGATAATTTTTTAAAAATTTTTATTTATTTATTGATTTTCTTGTTACAGAACCTTTGTTTATTCACTCATTTTTATGGCCGACTCAGCCCACCCCAAGGGCAGGGCTGGCACAGCATGTGGTGCCAAGGATCGAACCGCGGTCCCTGAAGCCGCCCAAGCTTTCCCAAACAGGCGCTTTAGACCACTGAACCATCCCGCCAGGCCCAAAGATAATTTTTAAATAGTCACATTAGCTAAATTTTTTGCTTTTAAAATATCCACAATTACTGAGAGTGATTTTTGTCTTTCAAAGGCCTACATCTTATATAATGACTGTGCTAAGTACCATCTGGACAGAGGGTCTTGACTGTCTTCAATCTTTTTTTAACCTGTTCAGATCAGTGAAATCAGGATTATATCCAATTTTCAGAACAATAGCTTTACTTCAATACTTTTCACCTTCTCCCCCAAAAAGAAAAGGCTCTATATTGGCATATATGAAGGAAGGCACAACTTTACCACAGAGATAAATGTCTGTCATAATTTACAGCTTAGGGTAAAATCTTTTCACACTCTGGAGATGTAAAGACAAACTAGATAGATTATGCTCCTGTTTTAAAGAAACACTAGATAATTTATGGAGACAAAATCCTTGCAACCTATCTATGGTTAATAAGGATAATCAATGTATTACAACAGTAAACTACCATGTGCTAAATCAGAGTATGACAATTTAGCATACCGGTTTGGACTTAGGTAAATTTTACTGTGGTAAAAATTATCCTCCATATTCAAAAGGAGAAAGCAATGAAAGCTCGTTTCTCTACATATCGATGGAGAGTTGTTTGGGAATTTCCCTCTATCTTATTCTTAAACTGAGGCCAACTATGAACTTCAATATTCTGCATCATGATGACACAGGGACAGAAAGTGTGTTAGGGCAGCACTTATTTTTAAAATGCTCTCCTGAAAGAGATACATGTCATTGCCAGTCACGTTTCACTAGGTCAAGCTAGATATGTGTTGATACCTAACTTCAGGTGCATAATGTGGTTGTATCCTCTATGCAACCGAAAGGAAAGTGAGCAAGGTTATTGCTGAACAGCCTTTATGATTACCATGTGTAACCCATTTGAGGCTCTCATAATGACTTTTCTCCTTTCTTGGTCACAAACAATACCTTAATTCTTATTCTACCGCTCCAAAATGTTTTTAATAATCACAAGAAAGATTCAAATTTGGATATTAATTAGCATAAACCTAACTTTTTATTTTACTCTTTGGTACTGGGAATCGAACTCTAGATCTTGCACTTGCAAGGCACATGCTGTGTCACTGAGCTATACCCTCAGCTCCCTTGTATTATTCATATGATGTTAGAACTGGAAAAGATCTTCGATGACATCTAGTTCAATTATCAAATATTAAAATCAGGGAAGTTAGAATTCACAGTGACTTGATCCAAATCAGAACTATTTGTGGCAAAATCCGAGTTAAGTTCAATTCTTTAAATTTACAGTGTTAGCTTTGTATAGAAAGGGGAATACCACATAATGATATAGTATTTCAAGCACATATAACTTTGGTCAATGTTAAATTTTTGTTAATTTAATAAATATTAATTTTGTATAAGCACTCAGCTAGATACTGTATGAAATAAATGATGGAATAGTTACAGAATCTTTATTTTGAAGGAGTCTAGAAGAATTAGCCATGTACTGGGGTAAATATAATAAGAAATACCAAGGGAATAGCAAAGAACATTTTTGTTCTGTGCAAAATTAATTGTTAATGACAACTACTCAATTTTGTTATGTAGTAAATCAAGAAACACCAACTAATATCAGTTAATTCTTTTCTGTACACCAAGCTCTCTTTTGAGGATGCTCTGTTTTCACTTTTCAAACTGTCTTAGGAAGCACTGACATTTTTGTTATATTGATGTTTGGTTCATTTATTTAGGTGTTCTTTTATGCTATTGTATGGCATTTTCTAAATTTACCCACAAAGGATTTGCACAGACATTTCTAAATTTATCCCTAAGCATCTTCCAGTATTCTACTGATTTTGAACAAAATACATGTATATTTTCTAAGGGCATATTGCTAATATGTAAGACGTGTGTGGATATTGGTGGTGATCTTATCCATAGTAAGTGTTGAATTTTCTTACTAACTCTAATGATGGCTATTTGATTATTATGGCTAGAATAGAAAAAATGTGTGCCAAAGGCTCATGTGCTCAGAGGTGGTGCTTTGAGGCAGTGCCTAGGTGATAGGAGTGCTAACCTCATCAATAGATTTGAGTCAGAGGTAAATGGGCTGCTGGCTGGAAGGGGCCACATGGAGAAGTAGCTCAAAAGAGACTTGCCCCTGAAGGGTGCATCATCTTTCCTGAGCTCACCCCTTGCTCTGTGCATTCTGGTTCCCATAAGATAAACATCTTTCTTTTCCTATACTCTTCCACCACGATGATTTCTCCTTAGAACCGACTAACTGTGATTTCATACTTGAGCTAGATAGGTTGCAAGGCTTTTGTTTCCATAAATTATCTACTAGTATGCAGGAGGCATTTTATCGCAGCAGTACAAAGATGGCCAATGCATCAATGGTTTTGGGTTTTTGAAGATAATCCTATATTTTCAATCTAATATCAGTTATTTTTCCCTCCTAAATTTTACACCTCATTTCCTCCCTTTTTCTAGTATTATTTCATTGGCTAGGATTCCTATTATAGGCTTAATAAGAGAACACCACAATTAGTTTCTTCTTAACTTTAGGTTTTAATTTTCAATTAACTGTAACATATACACACATAATGATATTTTGATAGTTTCTTTTTCAAGAATTCTGAATATTTTATCTTCAGTGGCTGTTAAGTTTTATAGAGTAGGGTTCTTTTATTTCTACTAAGAGTCAAATGGCTTTTTTCATATAAATTTTGTATGCATTTTTTTTTTTTTTTGAGACAAGATCTTGCCATGCAGTTCACGCTGGCCTTGAGCTCACATTTATAGCCCAGGCTGGTCTCGAACTCCCACTGATCCTCCTGCCTTAGCCTCCCAAGTGCTGGGATTACAAGTGTGCGCCACCTTGCCCGGCTTTTCTATGCATTTTTATTGTGTTTTATCTTCCTTGCCTTTCTAGGTGGAAAGAAATACTACTATATTTGATGAGATGATTTTTAAAACCATTGTCAAATTTTTTATTGACGTTTTGTTTAAAAAAGTTTAAATCTTGTTGTGTAATAAATTCTGTAAGAATGCAAAGAAATGGGAGCATTTGCATATTCTTGGTGGGATTATAAATTAGTACAGTCATTATAAGGGACAGTATGGAGGTTCCTTAAATAATTAAACATAGAATTACCATATCATCCAGCAACCCCATTACCGGTCATATGTGCAGAGACAATGAGCTCACTAGGTAGAAGAAACATCTACATGCCCATGTTAACTGCAATGCTATTCAAAATAGCTAAGAAATGGAGACAATTTAAGTGCCCATCAGCTCATAAACAACAAGAAAATGTGGTATATCTGCAAAATAAAATGTCATTCACCCATAAAATAAATGAAATTCTATCATTTGTGACAGTGTGAATGGAACGGGACCTCATTGTGATAAGCAAAACAGTTAAGGCGTAGGTATACCAGTACTATATGATCTCAGTCATACACAGTATCTAAAATATTGATCTCATAGAAGTTAAGTGTAGAATAGTGGTGCCTAGAGGTCATGGACAGTTAGAGAAGTGGGAGACAGAGAGAGTCTAATTAATGGGATAAGTTACAACTAGGTAGGAAGAAGCAGCTCTGTTGTAGTATTGAAGACCTCGGTGACTATAGAAAACAGTGATGTACTGTAAATTTCAAAAAGCAGAAAGAGGTCTGGGGAGATATAGCTCAGTAGAATAAATGTGTGCCTAGCAAGCACAAGGTCCTGAGTTCAATCACCAGAACCAGAAAATAAATAAATAAATAAATAAATAAATAAACAAACAAACAAAAACAGAAAGTTAGAATTTTAAAAGTTTTCGCCATCCCAAAATTGATAAAGGCTTGAAGAGATAATTTATATGACCTGAGAGAAATATTATACAATATGTACATGTGTCAGACATTATGTGGCACCCCATTAACACCAATTTTGAAGTTTTTATTCAACAGTGAAAAACTTTAAAATTTTATGTGTGCAAAAGTAAATGCATACATAAATAAACAAATAAATCTACATGTGCATCGGCATTTGTACTTATCTTTTTGTACTGTCTTTGACTGGTTTTGGTATCAAATTTATGCTTACTTAGTAAAATAAATCTGAAATTTTTCTTGCTAACATTTCTATGTCTTTGTCTGTAATATCAAATCTACTCGAAAACTGAAAATTTGACCTCAAACAATCATTTTACCTAATATCCACTGAACCACCAAGGCAAGAAGGAAAATTTTTAAGCCTAATACTTAACTGATATCTTCAATGGTTAATTTTTATCCAGGTATTTTCTTTCTTCTTGAGACAATTTTATTTAATGTGTTGAAGTAGGCTATCTACAATGCCAGACAGTTTCCTAATCACAGCAGTTTAACCCAAGAAGAGTACTTTTTTCATGCATATTGTAGTCCAATATGGGACAATAGGATATATATCAGGTCTCTGGTTATATGATTCTAATAATACGTATTGGCATACCTTTTCTTTACTTGTCCTGCTAGAGGATTATTTTGTTAACTTCTTGCAAAAACAAAACAAAACAAAACAAAAAAACAAGACTGGTTTTTTTTTCTTTCTTTTTTCAGACAAGGTCTCACTGTACAGCTCAGGCTTGCCTTGAGCTCACTTTTGTAGCCTAGGCTGGTCTTGAAGCCATACTAATTCTCTTGCCTCAGCTTCCCAAGTGCCAGGATTACAGGCACGTACCACGATGGCTGACAAAACTAATTTTTTTTTATTTTGTGTAATATTTCTATTGCTTATTGTCTATTTTCTAAATTTCTATGCTATCTCTGCTAGCTTTCCTTCTAGTTTCTCAGATATGGTTTAAAATCCATTTTCTGGTTTCTCTGACAGAACTGCTAAATTTGAATTGTCAGTATTTCAAAAATCTTTTTTCATGAAATCCATCATATCCTCTCCCCCTTTGTATCACTAGTAATACAGAAGAAAGCTTCCATACTTCCATAGTAGTGATTTATTCTTGTGTTCCACAAAGCAGTTGTGTACCTGGAAAATTTTTGGTAACAATAATGGTAAGAGACTTCTGGTTCCCAGACAAACTCAGTGCATTTGAATCCATGACTTTATCATGTAAATAGCAAAAGTTTTAAATAAATCAGAAATTAAAAGCAACTCAAACTACTTAATGTTAATTATATCACATAATTCCATTACTCAACTCAATAAGAGTATACACAAGGCATTCATCTACGATCCATTATTTCTTCTAGTTCTATATTAACATAAAATAATTACACACATATCTCTATGATGCTTTAGTTCTTTGGTCTTCAACAGATTGTGTGTATAAAATGCCCACATTCACATCTAGAAGTGTTTCAATATTTTTACACAAAGCACAACATTCAAAAATAAGATGTACAAGGATAACTCCCATAGTCTAGAAATATGTAGCGAAGAGGCTGAATTATTAAGTAGAAAAGAAGAAAAGGCTTTTGCTTTGAAAGGTTTAACATCAGAGTGGAATTAGAAAGAATTCATGGAGAAGGGGACATGGAATAGAAGAATGTACACGTTGGCAAACAGTAAATTGGTAGTTTGATGTTGAGGGTGTTTCATGAAAGCTTTAGCAGTATAGGCTAGAGTGTTATTCATATTAGCATTTATCCACAGTGGTCCTGGCTTTTACAAGAAGCTCTGTGACATATGTTTAATGTAAAAGATTAGTGCTGAGAAATGTGCCGTATCGGTGTTGCCAAAATATATTGTTAGGCTACTCATTGTAGAAATTGAAGTAAACACATTAGGCTTAAAAAAAAGAATATGAAAATAATAGAATTTACCCCTTATTTCACAAGTAATAAACCTGAAGCTCATAAATACAAAAAATGTCTCTCATGGTATTTTGAATATATCAGTTAAAGTTAGTATTTATAGACGATTTCAGGTTTGGGTCATTTTGTCATCATGATAATTGTGCTTTTGTCCAGCACTTCTGCAGTTCAGAAAGCTTGCTCAAGTTGGGAAATGGGAAATGATAGTGCACAAGGTAAAACCCTCTGGGCATGTGTTATTTAAAATAAAGTTTTACTGAAACACACGTGTGCCTGTACATATTTCTATGGTTGCTTTCACACTTGGATGTGACAGTGACAGTCTCTATTGCCTACAAAGACTAAAATATTTCCTATCTGGTTCTTTACATAAAAGTTTGTTGATCTCAGTTCTAGGTAGTTTTATTATCAAAGGACTTTTATTTCACAGCTGATAAAGAGGGTTTATATTTCTATTCCAGAGATAAAATTTAATTTGACAACTGATGATTATTTAAGTGATGGTACCATGTGTTAATTTTTGGTGTGTATGCTGCTAACGCAAGCACATCATATGTTATTTTTGGAACAAAAAGTCATTGACATGAAACTCAAAAGATGCTATTAGGAAGAATTCTTTATAGGACGGGGACTGGGATCTATTTTCTGGGTAAGAGAGGCAGATGTTGAAAAGTGGGTTGCACCAGTAAAACTCATTCTAAAAGTAATTTCCACAAATCTTGCAACATTTAGACCTCATGTCCTCAAGAGCTACATTACCTCAGAGCGACTTTCTATGCTGCTCATTCAGCCAGATCGCCCCTTTGAAAGTCAATGGCATTTGCCCTTCTTTACACAACCCTCAGGAGCAAGGAAGTAGAGCTTGTCACCGGTGAAACTTCCCTGGAAGCTTACTTCTAACCCAGTGACTGGAATGTTGCTTGGAGGAAAGAGGACAGGATGCGCAAGACCAGAGGAAGTATAAATGCCACTTCATTAGTAGCAATTAGCATTCAATCATGCCTGGGAGATTGTCCCCATAAAGCAGGTCAAACCAATTACTGCCTGCCTATTAGACAAAAGAGGAGACCAAGAGAGACCACTGTGGATTATTATGTCTAGTTTTGGACTTTTGTGCTTGAGACCAGGAAAGATTTGATTATACTACCTTAAATGCCTTCCCCTAGAGAAGGGCTTCCCTCTTTTCTTATGCTTTTTGTGCACAAAAATATATAGCTTCTGGCAGGAAAAGGCCCATTACTATCTTCAAGGTTTTGGTTGCAGGAGAATTGGGGCAAACTTCAAGGATGCTAGAAACTTTGTCACTATGTGAATGGATGCAGAGGCCTGGAGGGTTTTTCCACATGGTGACAGAGATTGAAAGAGAATGAGCTTCACCGTGACAGGAATACTAATTCTTCTCTTTTACCAATATCACCCAGCTTTAAAGAAAACCAAAGAACTGATTGTGCTCCTGCTAATGGCTAAATTGGTGACAGCATTTTTATCTTTCTAGAAGGTGATAGAGAAGGGTCAGCCAGATTGTTTTATGAACTTCTGGGATTTAAAAAAAGAGAGAGAAAAAGGAAAACTGTAAGTCCTGGATAGAGTCCTGATGTGGATTCTTAGCAGCTGGTGAATATGTCCAGAGCCATTTTATGTCTTGCACTGCAGGAGCCTAAGGAATAGAAGGGAAAATTCCTTGAGAAAGCGCCAAAGATTTTTACTTTTCACACAGCAGTTTGTGCTATAACAGTTTGGATAACTTTCATTTGGTGTTCAAAATAGGATGCCCTCAATCAATACTACTTGGTGTTTATGAGGTACATATTGTCTAATGAAAACTCACCTTTTAAGTGCTAAGCCCTGCTTTTCTAGAATGCATCACTGTCCTGGATAGTATAAAGATCATCTTCACCCGCTCTGTGTACGAACAGAGAAAGGTGCTCAGCATCTCCCCAAAGGGCCTGCCAGTGGCCACACTATCTGTTACTAGAGAGTAAGCTGCAGCACAGGTGAAAACTCTGGGACAGGAATTCCCCTCTGGTGTGGCTGAGGTCCTGCACCTATCCTCGCATTCCTGTTTCACGAAGTCCTTTCCAAGGAATACACAATCTGAGACAACCCAATGTTTCTGCTATGATAACTGAGCCTTATAAGTCCCTCCTGGTCCAATTCACCATGCTGAAATGTCTTTCATACCAAAATCCATTGACAAAGACCTTTGGGGGGTATCTTTTACAATATCTGCAACTACGTGCATGATAATCCCTGAGGGTTCTGGTTAAATGTAGAACATCAGGTATGGGGAGATGGCTTAGCAGTATAGGCACCTGTCTGGCAAACACAATGACCCAGGTTCAGTTCCGAGTAGTGTATATTATGCTGGTGTCCTGCAGTGTCAGCCACTGAAACCAGGCATGGTGGCACAAGCCTGTAATTCCAGCACTGGGGAGGTTGAGACAAGAGGATCACAATGAGGCCAAACTGTACCAAATACATAAATCTTAAAAAATGTAGACGATCATTTTCCTGCACATGCCATTTTGAAATGGATTTTTAAGAATGGACTGTTCACATAATTCTTTCTTTTATTTTGTACCTTTCAGAATTTATTTATTTTGTCAGGTTTTTAAACTGGGGAGACAATATGATGTTTATACATGTGGATCTGATTTATTTCATTTATGAGTATGGTCTCCAATTGCATCCCTTTATCTATAAAACCCTTGAGTTTCTTCTTTTTCACTAGTTGAGTAATACTCCATTGTATAAAAATACCAAAACTTTTTTATCTCTTCCTTGGCTGAGAAATATTTGGACTATTACCAAGATTGAGCTATAACATATTACACTGCTATAAACATGGGTACACATATATCATCTGTGGTATGATGTTTTCAGTTCTTCATGTAAAATATCCCAGAGGGGAATAGCTGTGTTGATTGCGACTTGCAATGTTACTTTTGTGAGAAATCTCCTCACTGATATCCTCAGTGGCTGCAGCAGTCTACACTCCCACGAACAACGGAGAAGTGTTTCTTTTTCCACATATCCCCTCCAGCATTTGTTATTGGTTGACATCTTGATGATAGCTATTCTTTCTGGAGTGGGATGAAATCCTAGTGTTGTTTAATTTGCATTTTTTGAGTAACCAATGATGGTCAACGTTTTCTCATGTATTCATTTGCTATTTGTATTTCTTTACCTTAGAAATATATGTTCATCTCTGATGCCTACTTTCGAACTGTATCTTTGAATTTTGGAGGCATAGCTTTTTAAAATTCTATATATGTCCTAGATAAAAGTCCTTTGTCTGAGGGACAATGCTCAACAACATACTAACAAATCGAGTGCAGCAAATCATAATGAAGATTATGTTCCATGACCAGATGGAATTCATGGAAGGAATACAGGAATAGTTCAATATATATGAATCATTAAATGTAATATACCAAATCAACAGTGCTGAAAATAAAAACCACATGATCATCCCAATACATGAACAAGAAGCCTTTGACAAAGTGTAACACTCACTCATAATAAAAACCCTACAAAAATCAGAATAGAAGCCAGGCGTGGTGGCGCACGCCTGTAATCCCAGCACTTGGGAGGCTGAAGCGGGGGATCAGTGCGAGTTCGAGACCAGCCTGGGCTACAAAAAGTGAGCTCAAGGCCAGCCTGAACTGCACAGTGAGACCCTGTCTCAAAAAGACAAAAAAAAAAAAAAAAAAAAACAGAATAGATAGTCATTACCTCAGTCTGATAGAAGCCATGCTAACATCATACTAAATGGACAAAAACTGAAACCAGTCACTTTCAAATGAGGAAGATGACATGTACAACTGCTGTCACCATTCCTGTTCAATGTAGTTCTGAAAACACTGGGTAGAGCAATTAGAGAAGAGAAAGAAATAAGAGGAATAAAAATTTTCAAAGAAGTGAAATTATGATTATTTACATATGTTATGATACTCTACATAGAAGACCTCAAAAACTACCAAAAGAATTGCAGATTTAATAATCAATTCAGTACTGTAGCTGGACACAAAGTCAACACTCAAAAATCAATAGCCTTTCTGTACACAAGCATAAACACTGAGAGAGAAATTAGGGAAAACACCTTTCACCATAACATCCAAAAGAATGAAATACTAAAAAAATCAATCTAACAAAAGAATTGAAGGAGCTATACATTGAAAATTAGAGTACTCTGCAAAAAGTGATCAAGTGGGACTTCAGAAATGGAAAAGTGCTGATCTGCAGAGGGGAACAATTGATGCTTTTTTCTTGTCCTTTTAAAAATGTCTTATAACATTTTTTTTCTTATTTTTTACTAGTTTTGCATGATTATCTGGTAATCTGAACAACTAATTTAAAGATAACATTATGCAAGATAGCAAGCACTATCAAATTTTTATAGATTTGTTTGGTGATGTTCTATATCAGTTTTAATGTTTTCTTTTCTGTCTTTCTTTTTTTTAGGTAAGACAAAAATGGAAACTTGGTCCTTGGTTGTGCACAGGAAGAACAACACTGTGATACTCTCAAAATTGTTATATAGATTTAATGCAATTGCAATTTAAATATCATTAGTATACCTCACAGAGCTAGAGAAAACAGTCCTAAAATTTATCAGGAACCAGAATAGTTCTAGAATAGCAAAAGCAATATTGGGTAACAAAGGAAACACCAGAGATATTTCAATCCCTGACTTAAAATTATACTACAAAGCTTCTGCGAGGAAGTGAACATGGTACTGGGAAAAAACAGACCTGAGGATCAATGAAACAGATTAGAAGATGCAGACACTACTGCAAACCATACTCAGCCATCTCATCTTTGACTAATGGGCCAAACATGTTTCCTGGAAGACAGATAGCCTCTTTAATAAGTGGTGCTGAAATAATTGGCTTTCCACAGGCTGAAGCCTAAAATTAGCCCCATGTCTATTACCATGCACTAAACGAAAGCCAAAATGGACCGATGATTTAAACATTAAAACACAAACATCAAATATACTGGAGCAGGGGCCAGCGAGATGGTTCAGTAGTCTAAAGCACCTGCTCAGAAAGTTTAGGCAACCACAGGGACCGCAGTTAGATCCCCGGGGACCACATGCTTTGCCAGCCCCACCCCCACGGTAGGCTGGGCCAACCATAATAAAAAAATAAATCTACTGGAGCAGAAATTAGGTAGGAATATTGAAGATATAGGGTAGTCAGTGTTCATGAACAAAGATGAAAGTGCATGTGAATACTTCAAATGATCGACAGCTGAGATCTCATCTATTTGAAATGTTTCTGCACATCAAAAGAAATTACCAACAGAGTGACTAAAACTCATGAGTTGGATAAACTTTTGGTTACATAATTCTTATATCTATTGAAATCTGAGGAATCTTGTTTAACATCTTAATGGGATAATATTTTTCTTATTGTTAGTAATGTTGGGTTCTGAGACTTCATGAGTATTTTATGATCCCTCACATCATGGTTTTCCCATCAACTCCTGCTGTTAAGCATCAAGAAGATGCCTCTGATTCAACACTTTATTTGGCCAGCATTCTCAGCATAGACGGGTTGCCAATTCATAGCAAAGCTTGAGGTAATCAAGAGACCAGTGCAGTTCTTAAGGGTGTTGGATCAGTCATATAGAAATTTTAGGAAGAAGAACAGAAATTGAGAAAGGCAAATTACAAAGAAAAGGGCTGGGATTTATGCTCAGGAATCCAGTCATCTAAAGTCAAGACATCAGTATTCAGATGTGTGGATATAAAATGATTCTGAGGTTTTCAAGGCATCTCTCTAAATAAAGATTTCATAACTTGGGCAGAGCTGGATGTACTTCATCATGCACATTCACATAAGACACTGTGTTCATCTTCACCAGTATCCGATCAACACCTTGGCTCATCCAGTATCTGTAGTTTTACCTGATAATCACGCAGCCTTTTGTCCATTGACTAATCATAGGTCCCACTGTAATCCAGGCACAGAGCTCTGAGCTAATGACACAAAGGTGAATGAACAGAAGTCTAGGATTTGAAGGACATCAGTAGTGCATAATTGGATGACTGAACAACTAAGGGACTTTGCAGCTGGCTCATTCAGCACCTTCGCTTTCCTCCACTATTGCCATACCTAAGTGCATTCCCAGTACAGATTTCATGCTGAGCCCTAATAGCCTTACAACCATGACCTCGAATCCATACCTTTCTGCCTTAGACCTTCATATATTTTATCAGGTGCATCTCTAATTCTCTCTCACCCCATCCCCACATTCATAGTGGCATTTGTTCTCTCCCCCTCTCTTATTCTTTATGACAGATTCAGAACCTGCTTGTCATTTTTGCTAAGTGTACTTTTCAATACTACTTTCCTGTTAAAATTTCTTCTCTCCATGGACACATGTGGACTTAGTCAGGTCAATTCAACCCCCTGGGTTACCATTTTTATTTGCTTTCTCAATTCTGCATAGTGGTCATTAGGGTGGAAAAGTCATGGAAATGTATTAGCTCCACTGAGCCAAATCTATCCTGCGTGGCCTCTGCTTGGCCTTGGCAGTAGTTCTGCTGTTCTTGTCTTTATCCTTTCTTTCTTGCTTTTGGAGATGTTTTTCTCACTCTCAAGGTCTCAGTATCTTTCCTCTCTCCCTCAAACTAAGCAGATGAGGTTGTCTCATATTTTCTGTAAAACATCCAGAATAGTCAGCTAAGTTTCCAATTCTCCTATATCTAGGTCACTATAGCCCTTTCACAGCTTCAAGTCTGTATTTCTAGCTAACTCACCTCTTCTGAGAGTTCTTCTCGACACCTCTTTTGGGAAATACCATGTGAATATCTAGAAGTTTGAGAACTTGTTTGAATCTTTTCATCCTCGGTTCCACTGTAAACTCCTTCGACTCTGGCTGTCCTTCAGTGAATGATAGATGTTTAACATTTCTTGCTAAATGAAGAAATAAATGAATTTACTCACTTAGTGATGAATATTTATTGAGGGTTTACTGGGTCCTAGGCCTCGGAGATAGTGTAGAAAATGTCATAAAATCACTTGCCCTCATAGACTTCTTTTTAGTGGAGATGTCAGACTATAAAGAGATACATATAAAATATAGACTATAATATCAGATGATGTTGGAATGATTTGAATGAAAGTAAAACAGGGAAAGGGTGTTGAGAGAGACTTGGAAACTCATTTAGGTGGAAAAGAACCAGCAAAGACCTCTTTCTGGTGGCAATATTTGAGCAAAGGCTTGATTAAATTATATGAATGAGATATTTAAATACCTACAAAGGAGGAATTTGGGTAGAGGGAAAAGAAATTAGGCAGTGGTTTCGAAATATGTTCAGAACAAAGAACAAAAAAGAAGGAAATATAGCCAGCTATGGTGTCACACGCCTGTAATCCCAGCACTTGGGAGGCTGATGCAGAAAGATCATTGTGAGCTTGAAACAAGCCTGGGCTACAAAAGTGAGCTCAAGGCCAGCCTGAACTGCATAGTGAGACCCTGTCTCAAAAAGACCAAAAAAAAAAAAAAAAAAAAAAAAAAAAAAAAAAAAAAAAAAAAAAAAAAAAAAAAAAAAAAAAAAGAAAGAAAGAAGAAAAAGAAAAGAAAAGAAAAGAAAAAAGACACCAGAGACGAAGCCAGCTTCCATGTTCTAAGGATGCTTAAGTACCCCGTTGGAAATGGCTCCTGTCCTCATCTGGATTGACTTATGTGTTATCTTGAGACAAAGTGCAGTTATTCAGTCCTTCCAAACTCTGCCTGGTGTGTATTCCTTGTACTGAGTCTAGTTCAGTGTGTGACATAAAGCGACCCCAAATCCAAAGTCATTTCACATCAAAAGAGATAAACTAACATGGCGTTGGAAGAGTCTGAATTGAAGGGCACACAAATAGCAGCAAAAGATTATAAATCCCTGCTTGCTTTAACTGCAAACCAGTCTGTCCACAGTGAGAATGCATTTAATAATGGGTTTCATTGTACTGGTGCAAATGGAAAATTATAGTGCATAAGCAAATGATCTCATCTGCCAGCACCAGCCTAGAATCAGCAGCACGGATGCTTTTGAATGGCTTTATTTAAAAAATCAATAAACTTGCTTTTTAAAATTAAATTGCTATAAGTGGGAAGAGTACTTAATTAAAGCTTCTCTTCTTTCATAAAACATTCTCTATGAAGAACTAGAAGAATCAGATTTGGAATATTTACAGCTACTACATGTATACATGTAATTTTAAATATAATTCAGTAAACTTAATTCTGTGTTTTTAAAGTCATGTAGAAATAAAAATCAGTAGGGAGGAAAAAATCCACAAAATGGAAGCCTACCTAAACCTCATCTGTGACAACAGAAATTTGGATGGAGAAGATGAAGAAAAAAAATGAAAATTTTAAATAGCAGACACAGTATAATCAGTTCCTATTATAAGCAAGAATAGGAAGGAGCTGGATGATGTCCAATTTCAAGAAAGCACCTAGAGATTTTCAACACATTGGTGAGAGAAGTGGTTGTTTTCGGGAAAATAATACTAGCATGGTGCTTCTAAAAATAGCTTTAAATGCAGTAGAAATCATCTCTTCAGTACTTTGGTTTTAATTAGATTCTTTCTCGGTTTATTTCTTATTTGTGCTGCTTTCTCTTTCTTTTCTTCATCCTGCTGTTGTCCTGGGTGCTCTCATACATTAACACAGGAGGTGACACTCAGTGGTACTGACAGGCTGCCAGGCAGATGCTGCTTCTTGCCCCTGGAGCCCAGCTTCCACCAGGCCCTCCTCTGAGTCACGATCTAGAAAATTCTCTCTGCTCAGGGAGGGCAGAATTTACTCTGCACAGCTGAAAGACTCCTTACTTTCACAGTTCTTGTCAATCATTTTCTGAAGATATAGATTTTAAGGTAAAATGGTACAAAATCTTCACAGTTACAAAAAAATCCCTTCTTTACCACACACATGAGGAAGATCAATGAAAAAGTCACCTCTTCATGCCATAGGCCATGAACTGTAGACGTCGTGGAAAGCCATACTTTCTTTGATTGCTATACAAACTGATGTGACCCTGGGGTGTGTAATGTGAAAAACCCAGGGACCTAACTCTGGTTCAACTTGCCCAGTAAGTAACTTGAGATGTATTTTAATTAAAATGAAACAGTATTGTAGATGAATTGAAGAACATGGATTGAGTGTCTATCTCTATCCGTCTATCTATCTATCTATCTATCTATATTTCTTTCTTTCTATATATTTACCTATCATTTATTTACCATGTACCATACACCATTTATCCTCTATCTGCAGTATCAATCAGAAATAACTTGTACAACATGGCAGCTAACTTGGCCTTGCCTCAGTACTAGTCACTGTAAAAATTGTACTTTGTCTCACACAAGGAAGGGCTGAGGCTCTTGTCTAACTCTTCTCTTTTAGGGTCAGGCTTCCCAGAAAGCTTATAGGGAAGACATTGAAGGGAACAAATCATAATAGTAGTCCTGGAAACAATGTTCAGAAATGAAGCCTCTAGCTTGCAAAAGCGCAACTATATAAACCTATAACAATAGGACAAGGCTTATTTTTCTTATTCCACAAATGTGAAAGCAAAGTGATCTGAATGATCTTAAAGGACATTTCATGCAATGAGTTCAGCCTCCAAATGTGCTTATGCTTGGAGGCAGGGGGAGGAGCCTACTGGTGAGTAAAACCTGTCATTTACAACACATCATGACAAGAGACCTGGCCTGGCCTTATATTTCCTCTGTACTCAAGTATGTGTTGCTCAACTTCTTCACAGGTTTTTTTTTTTTTATTTCAAATAATGGTGCTGAATTGGAAATAATCTTTTACTTTTTGTGTATATTTTCCTAGTAGGTATTTGTGGTACATAATGTTTACATGGCTTGTGTGGGGTTTGTACATATATACAACATAACTTAAATCTGTCTCCCTCTCCTTCATCTCCCTTTTCTTCCCTCCCTCCATCTTTTGATTTCCTCCCTGAGAAATATTTATCTCTATACTTCCTGTCATCTATCCCTTACATTGCTCTTTATTTCTCATTTGGGTTTGTCTTATAACAGAAATCATGTAAGATTTAAGTTTATGTGTCTGATTCATTACACTTAATATTATGGTCTCAAGGTGAATCCATTTTCCCACAAATGACTCAAATTGGTCCTTTTTTTATGAAAGAGTAGTACTCCACTATGTGTAAGCTTCATATTTTCTTATCCATTCACTTTTTGATGGACAGCTAGGCTATTGCCATGGTTTAGCTATTAAGAATTGTGCCAGTATAAGCATGACCATGCATGTATCCCTTCAATATGTCTTCAATTCCTTAGGGAAGATACCTGGAAGAGGAATAATTGAATCTAATGAAAATTTTGGTTTTATATTTTAAGGAATCTCTCCATACTGATTTCCATTATGGTTGTTTTTAAGGATTCATTATTTATAACACACCAGAGAATATTTTTTTTTGCAGTGAGAATTATGGTTTCTTTACTGGCAATTCTCTATCAATTTCCCCTGGCTAATTCTTAAAGACAGAGGGGAAAACATTCCCCTTTATTTAGTAACTCGCCCAGAGAGACTGGTCTGGGTAAGAGCTCATCATCACCTGCCAATTGCTGTTTAAATTTGTAAAATTCTGGATTTGACAGTCTCCTGAAGAAGGCATATGCTAGACTTCTCCTCATACAAACCTGGCAACTTATCAACTATCACTGATTGAGTAGTAAGCAGTTCCCCTTCCCAAAACACAGGCTAATGGAAGTGAATCCAGTTGCCACAAAAGATGTCTTTTTCTAATTAAGGGATGAGAATGAATATTCAAGAATAGGATTATACTCTCAAAAGACACAGGATAAAGTAAACAGGAAGTATATTAGCCCTACCAAGAAATTGTATATGTATGTGTAAAACGTACGCAAATCAAATTTGGGCTTTCAAGTCTTCCCCTTAACACTATTAAATTTCATGGACTCCCTTTTAATATTTAGATCTTTAATCCATTTCGACTTTATTTTCGTGCATGGTGATAGACTAGGGTCAAGATTTAGTTTTCGGCATGTAGAGAGCCAATTTTTCCAGCACCATTTGTTAAAGAGGCTGTCTTCCAGTACACATGTTTGGCCCCTTTGTCAAAAATAAGGTGGCTGGGTGTGTTTGTATTTGCTTCTGCGTCCTCTAGTCTATTCCATTGATCTTGAGGTGTATTCTTTTGCCAATACCACGCTGATTTTATTACTGTAGCTTTGTAGTATAACTTTAGGTCAGGAATTGTAATGCCTCCTGCCGTACCTTTATTGCCGAGAATTGTCTTTGCAATTCTGGGTCTTTTTTGTTCCAAACAAATTTTTGGAATGACTTTTCCAGCTCTGTGAGGTATGTCGGTGGTATTGGGATAGGAATTGCATTAAATGTGTACAACAATTTAGGGAGTATGGCCATCTTCACAATGTTGGTTCTTCCTATCCAGGAGCAGGGAATATCTTTCCATTTCCTAAGATCTTCTGAGATCTCTTTTTTCAGATTACTATAGTTTTGATTGAAAAGGTCTTTTACTTCCTTAGTTAGGTTGATTCCTAAGTATTTCATTTTCTTCGGTGCTATCATAAAAGGTACTGTTTCTCTAATTTGTCTCTCAGTGTGTTTGTTATCTGTGTAGAGGAATGCCACTGACTTTTGTGTGTTGACTTTGTAACCT
>PVJA010037780.1:0-20149 GCA_004027025.1 Myocastor coypus | reverse complement strand
GTATTTTGAGGTGGTTGGATGGAACACTCTGTATATGTCCACTAAGTCCAATTGTTTCAAGTTTTGATTCAGTTCTGCCACTTCTTTGCTGATTTTTTGTTTGCTTGACCTATCTTTTTCGGATAAGGGAGTGTTGAGGTCTCCTGTTAAGATTGTAGTATTAGATATAAGATTTTTCAGGTCCATTAAGGTTTGTTTTTTATAGCTTGCTGCTCCCATGTTGGGTGCATACATATTTATGAGTGTTACCTCTTCATCATGAATTTTTCCCCTAACCAGTATGTAGTGGCCTTCTCTATTTTGTTTGATTAGTCCTGGTTTGAAGTTTAGACTGGCTGCAAAGAGGATTGCTACTCCTGCTTTTTTGGGGGTTGCTGGAGCATGTAGTATTGTTTTCCAACCTTTAACTTTAAGCCTATGAGTTTCTTTACGGGTTAAATGTGTTTCTTGTATGCAGCATATTGTTGGGCTCTGTTTCCTTATCCACTCTGCAAGTCTACTTCTTTTGATTGGAGAATTGATGGTTATAATTGGTGGTTATAATTGATGGTTATAATTGATGGTTATAATGATGGTTATAGTTGATGGTTATAATTGAAATGTACATTTACATTGATGGTTATAATTGAAATGTATTGACATATGGCTGACATGACTCTTATTCGTTAGTGTTTACCAATTTTTCCTCCTATTTTTAGTTAGTTACTCTATTTGGTGGGATCTTTCTGTTGTTGGATTCAGGTCATTTTGGTCCCTTTCGAAAATATTTGTCAGAATATTATGTAGCACTCACTGGCTTTGATGTCATGAAATTCTTCAGCTGTTCTTTGCTATGGAAATATTTCACTTCTCCCTCATACTTGAAGGAGAGTTTTGCCGGGTACAATAGTCTGGGCTGAAAACTGTTTTCATGGAGGACTTGAAGCACTCTGCTCCATGCTCTTCTTGACTTCATGGTTTGTGAAGAGAAATCTGCTGTTATTCGGATGGGTTTTCCTTTAAATGTGATCTGTTTCTTTTCTCTAGCAGCTTTGAGTATATTATTCTTCAGCTGGATTTCTGGTATCTTGACTATTATATGTGTTGGCATGTTTTTAGTTGGGTTGATGTTATTTGTGGTTCTGTAGGCTTCAGTTACCTGAATGTCTGATTGTTTTCTCAAATTTGGGAAGTGTTCTGCTATTACTTCTGCCCATATTCTTTTTATACCATTTGTATTGACTCCTTCTTTTTCCCATTAATCTTGATTCCCATTAATCTCACGTTGTTCATTTTTGCATCGTCTTGCAGATGATGAACTATTTTTTCCTGCATTCTGGTTGTTTTTAAAAGATCCTTTCTTACTCTTTCACTGGCTGCAACTGTGTCTTCAATGTATGAAACTCTATCTTCATTTTCATTCATTCGGCTCTGCCAACTTGTGATCGAGGTTTTATTTTCTTGTATATCTCTTTGAAACTGTTTCATGCGATCTATGTCTTTCCTATATTGCTCCGTCAGGGAGTCCATCATTTTTCTGTTCTCCTCTAATTTTTTATCAATGTCTTCTTTAATAGTATTGAAGTCTGTCATTATGGTTATCCTTTCTCTCTCTAATACAGAGATTATTTCTGTTCTGCTCTCCTTTCTACTTTTGTGTAGTTGTTCCCCTATTTGGGATGCTATTGATTTAGGCATGTCTTTGTCAACTTTAGATATTATTTCTGCTCTGATGTCCTCTATACATTTCTCCAGCCGTTTTTCCACTTCATGTATTTCTTTTTTTACTTCAGATGTTATCTCTGATCTCAGTTGCTCTATAAGTTTCTGCACTTGTGTATCTGCCTCAGATGCTCCCAATTCAGAGTTTTCATTTGTATAATTCTCATTTTCTTCCATGATAGTGTCTTCTGTATTTGGTTTGGGTGGGCACGGGCCCTGAGATTGCCTCCTACTCCTTGTTGTTATCATTTTGTATGGAAGCGACCTCTGCACTTTGGTGGTGTTATGCTGTGTCTATGGGTGTTTGGTCTGGAGACTCCAAGGTGTTTCTTCTACAGAGGTTCCTGACTCTGTGTTGGGGCTCTGGCTGCTAGCTTTTGTGAATCCTGGCGGATGTGGTCTGTAGGTGGAGGTGGAGCTTTGGGATTGAATAGTCCTAGTAGGCTCCTGGACCAGATCAGTTGCCAAACAAGCTATGTGCTGGGTTCGGTGCTGGAGCTTGGGCTTTAGGGGTTCCAAAAAAAAGGAAAAAGGTGGGGGCGGGGAAAGGGAAGGCGGGACAGGGATCTTGACCCAGCCGGCATGTGGGCTCAGCTCCCAGCGGTGTGGTTTGGTTCTGTCTGGAACAGGAAGTTAGTCGTGGGAACGCAGAGGCGGGGCAGAGGGGCGCAGGGAGCTTACCCGAGGCAGGCGCGCAGGCTCAGCTCCCAGCGGTGCGGTTTGGGTCTGGCTGGAACAGGAATTTAGTCGCGGGAACGCAGAGACGGGGCAGAGGGGCGCAGGGAGCTTACCCGCGGTGGGCGCTCAGGCTCAGCTCCTAGTGGTGCGGTTTGGGTCTGCTGACATTTTGTAATTTTAAGAAATATTGGAAAAAAAAGAAATATTGAGGCTGGGTGTGGTGGCACACGCCTGTAATCCCAGCACTTAGGAGGCTGAGACAGGACGATCACTGCAGGTTTGAGACAAGCCTGGGCTACAAAAGTGAGTTCAAGGCCAGCCTGAACTACATAGCAAAACCCTGTCTCAAAAAGGCCAAAAAAATTTTAAAAAAAAGGAATATTGAAATTAATTTTCCTTTGCTAATTGTGAATTGGCAAATAGATCTACCAAATTATCTGTAAGCTTTCAAGGTTGCTTGGAATTAATATTAAGTATCTTATTGACAGGCAAAGATGATTTGATCTATTATATATTATTGTTTTGATTTATACATTTCAGAAAACATAATGAAATTAACATGTTGGATAAAATATAAAGATACAAAGAAAGGCAGAATTGCAGCAAATTAAGAATAAAACTTGGACAAGACTAGAATAAATACCAGGACAAACCATAACTAGTATTTCTATTTTAATTTCAGCTTTGAAAGGAGAAAGCACTTTAGCTATGTAATTCTGTTATGGTTCATGTATAGTTGTCCCCTCCCAAAGCCTCATGCAGTCATGGTGTGGGCACTTCCAGATTTTGAGATTTCATTCATGATCCCTAGGATTCTGTGTTTTAGTACTGATGGGATTATGGGTCTAAGTACTTCTGGAATTATGGATGTAGTCTAAGGTGGATACGCTGAGGCAGAAAGCCTGAAAAGAGACAGAGAGACAGACTCAAGCTGTTTCTGTTGCTCTGCTGCCCTGATTGATTGGCTGACTCTGCCACCATTTTGCTGCTCTTCTGCCGCCATGAACTGGATGCTCTCCACCCTGCTGCACTCAGCCTTAGGCCAGCCAAATATGGACTGAAACCTCCAGTAACTGTGAGCTAATAAACCTTTCCTTCCTTCATTTTGAGTGTTGGGTATTTGTCCCAGCAACAAGAGAAGATGAACCAAGACAAGTCCTAATTTTTATTTTATTTTACTTATTATTTACTTATTTTTTGGTACTGGGGATCAAACTCGAGACAGCTTTTGCGAACCAGCTACTCAGGCCTGCTGAGCTATCTCCTCTCGGCCACCTGATTTTTAAAATAAGAGAAAACATTCAGCATGTAAAAGAAAGAAACTCTTGTTAGTATAAATTATTAAATGCATTTGCTATATGAAATTTTGTGAAGTGATTTTAGAAATTAATCGTAGAAAATACCTTTAAAATAGTTTAAATAGGGCTGGGGAGGTAGCTCAGTAGAATAAGTGCTTGCCTGACAAGCACAAGGTCCTGAGTTCAATCCCTGGTTCTGCAAAAAAAAAAAAAAAAAAAAAAAAAAATTCCTCAGAAATAAAATAGTTTAAATAAAAACAGAAATTAATTAAACATGTCTTTATGCTGCATCAATCACACATTATAATTCTGCGAGCTATTTGTCAATGGGATTAAACAAATATTTTTGAAAGATTAACAAATCACACAACTCTACAATACATATTCTATATTATATAAACATTCATTTAAATTGTATTGAAATAAATTTTAGTTGGATGATATACTTTCTGCTATAGAATTTGTAAACGGCAATTCAGACATACTTGCTATGTTCATATTCATGTGACTAAGAAATAAAACATAGAGTGTGATTCTACATTAATACAATAAAAAGAGATTTTCATATGAGGTTAGTTTAGAGGTATTGGTTATAGTGTAAACAGGGGTTCTTCAAATGGCAATTGAGATTTTTATATATATGGTACACTATTTGGGGATTTAAAAACCTCTCGTAAGGAAATACAAAAAGGTTTCTAAACTAGGCTTCTAAAATTTCTAAATAATTTCACATATATATATATATATATATATATATATATATATATAATTTTTATTAAGCATTTAACTAGTTAGGATTTTTATTTTTATTTTCTTTTCATTTTGTTTTCCGTTCTCATTTTTTGAGACAGTGAAGCGTTGCAGCTCAGGCTGGCCTTAAACCCACTGTGTAGTAGAGGCTGGCTTAACACTTCCTGCATCCTCCGTCCTAAGCCTCATGAGCACTGGGATTATAGGCATGGGGAGCCACACTGGGCCTTAAACTAGTTAAGAATTCTGGGAGTGCACAGACGCCATTTTCCCAGATATCTGGTGGAATGGTGCACTGAGAGACAGCAATTTCTGTTTGCAGGCCTACCCTACTTCAGCTCCTTGCTGATTTGAAGGTGTCTCTTCCCAAGGGAGAAATATTTTGAGAAAGAAAATATATGTAATGTTTATATGGAAACCACAGGTCTCCTATTTGTATTTCTGTTAATTCATTGTTAGTGTTAGGTTTTAAGGTAGACATGTTTCATAAATGGCATGAAGTAAACATTCAACTACAAGATTATGGTAAAATTGATGAAGCATGTAAAAAACTGTATTCTATGTATCTAAAGCTTCAAATATATGTCATAGTCTTCAACTTTTGCCAAGTAGGATCAATTCAAACAAAATAATTTTCTAAAGAGACTAACAGGTATAATAGAGAATCTTTTAATTTATATAAGTTCATATTTTGAGGGATGTTTTGTAAAAAAAGGGATGAATAATTCTAATGCAGGTAGATTAGCGCATTTTGCAAATTACTTGATTTTGTGTTAGTTCCTTATTGAAGTGGGTGCCTAACTGAATAATCAATAGAGACCATGTTAACAGTATACCAGTGTTCTATAACTTTTCAGACATACTTCAAAATATATTAAAAAATAAGCATAACTTCCATACAAAATTTCTATTTCTACCTAATTATTTTTGAGAATACCATTCTCATTCCGTACATTTTATAGGAATAGTAGACCATATGTAATATTGAGCCTTTTCATTAAAAAGTTACATTAATTTGCAGATTGGTAAAAGAGTTGCATACATAATTCATTAAAGAATATTGAAATTTTTTTATTTTTATTTTATTTTTTTCTTGTTTCAGAACTTTTGTTTATTTGTTTATTTATTTTTATGGCTGGCTCAGCCTGCCCTGAGGGCAGGCTGGTGCAGCATGTGGTGCCAGGGATCAAATCGTCATCCCTGCAGCTGCCCAAGCTTTCCTAAGCAGGCGCTTTAGACCACTGAGCCATCCTGCCGGACCCTGAAATGTTTTTAATGTTCAATAATTTTAAATATTTAGTCTCCTTTGATTTCTACATTTCCTTTTTATTTTATCTTTTCAAAATTTTTAAAATCTTTTATTTATTTATTCATTTGGTACAAGCTCTCAGATTCGTAGTGATCCTCTTCTCTTAGCCTCCCCAGGTCTGGAATTACAGGTGTGCACCACCATGCCCTGTTTCAGTGGCTGGCTTGGCACAGGGACAGCAAGGCATACATTACAAGGGATAGTAATGGATCCTTGTGCTTCCCAGGTGGGTGCTTAAACCACCCAGATATCTCCCTTGCTTTTACATTTCCTTTTTGATAATAATAAATAAAAATTTTACAGTCTGTTTAATTTGACATTAATGTTGCTATTTTCTCAACCCAGAAGAAATTTTCTTAAGACACAATTCAGGGATTCGAAAGTGTTGTATGCTTGGAATGGAAATACAGAATAATTGCATTGATCAGTAATGAAAAATTCGTAATATGACCAGGGTAGAGATGAGTTTGATAATAGGAAGACAAATGAAAGACCCAAGAGTTCAGAATGTTGGGTCATCTAGGTGGTGAATGCAGTGATAGCATTTTGGCTGAAATGATGCCTGAGAGCGTGGAAACACGTGAGACAAGCATTTCAACAGCCTTCAAGACTGAGTAACTGAGAATAGTGGGTTGTAGTTCTGCTAAGGAGACATTAAAGAGACAGAAAGGAGGGTAAAGGGAAGATGAAATGAAGGAAGCAGTTCTGAACCTCATGGAGCACACCTCCCACCTCTAGGCCCACTCGAACCCGCAAATCCACTTATGCAGAGAAAACAGAGTGACTGGACTATGGCTGCACTAGTGCTAGTCACTCATTTCTGAGGATCAGTCCTTGCTTTGAACTTTTTGAAAATTCACAGTTGCTTTTCTGTGAAGAAATTTGCAGTGCATAATGTGTATATAAGTAAAGGTTATGTCTATGCCATAGCCTTTCCTAAGGCTTTATTAAATTGATTACTTGTATCTAGAATAATGAATCTCAGACATTACAAATTCCTCCTATAGACAAAAGGTGAAATTACATCCTTCACTTTCGCACATGATAAAAACACATTCACGGGCCTGGCGGGATGGCTCAGTGGTCTAAAGCGCCTGCTTGGGGAAGCTTGGGCGGCTTCAGGGACCGCAGTTCAATCCCCGGCACCACATGCTGTACCAGCCCTGCCCTCGGGGCGGCTGAGCCGGCCGAAAAAATGAGTGAATAAACAAAGGTTCTGAAACAAGAATAAAAATAATAATTAAAAAAAAAAAAACCATTCACTCCACTTCTATGTAGATCAGCAGGAAGAAATGTCTTAAAAAATCGCATTAGGAGAAACCATTCATGGAGAAAAAATTTATATCACATGTGGGCAAAAATGAGAGCTAGAACAAACTTCAGAGGAATGTAAAGCTACCAATGGCTACAATTTTACATATTTTTAAAATTCGGTAATTCATTCATTTACTGTTTCTATTACTTTTACCTCAGTAGAAACTTACTCCAATAGTACCAAGACAGGCAGGTCTCCACACACACAGTACTGTGCTCTGCTGGATTTTGTTCAACGTAGGAGCAAGTGATTTTTGATAAGTACATTTAAATTTGACACAGAAAGAGAGAGGAGAGACAGAGAGAGAGAGAGAGAGAGAGAGAGAGAGAGAGAGAGAGAGAGAGGCAGAGAGAGAGAGAGACAGAGATTACAAATGTTAAAACTGAGCAAGAGTATTTATCCAAACAAGTTTTTTTATCATGCAGTGAAAGTTTTAGAACATAACATTTTTAACTACCAGGAAACTCAGGACAAAATTCTTGTATCTCAACTCTAATGAGAAACAAAAAAGATAAGTGTCTGGACATGTTTTTGTCTGATAATTTCAAAGTTCATTTGTGCTATTTATAGATATTAATACCCACTTCGGTGTTATTTAAGATTACAACACAGCTAAAATATTTTTGGCCTGGCATTATACAGACAAAAAAGAAAGAGAGAAAGAGAAAAAGGGAGAGAGAGACAGAGAGAGAGAGAGAGAGAGAGAAGAGAGAGAGAGAAAGGAAGGAAGGAAGGAAGGAAGGAGGGGAGAGAGAGAAAGAAATTGTAAAGAACTCTTTCACACAGACACATATGCATACACACATATTTTTAGAAAGAGTTTAAAAGGCATGCTTCTTTGTACTAACATTCTTCAGATTTACTCATGAATGCATCATTAAAACATCATTGTTTATTTTGTATTTATTTCTATTCAACTCTCCTCTTTACCCATTTTCTTTGTTTTTACTAATCAAATTAAATTAAATTTTAGATACACATAGTGATCACATTCACCACAGAGAATTAGTACCTATATCTGATATACTTTGCTTCCTCTTTTTTCCCCTCAATTCCATCTCCCCTCTTTAGCTCATCTTCCTCTCCCTATTTACAAAACTTTGATTCCAGTTAATCTTTTTTAAATATTTTTTTTCTGTGCTGGGGAGATAGCTCAGGAGAATAAGCACTTGCCTTGCAAGCACTGGGTCCTGAGTTCAATCCCTGGTACCACAAAAATAACTAGGTGTAGGTAGGTAGGTAGATAGATAGATAGATAGATAGATAGATAGATAGATAGATAGACAGACAGATAGATAGATAAAATAGAAATATTTTTTTCCTTTCCTTCCTTTCCCCCTCTCCTGCCCTAGTTCTTCTTTGCTTTTGAACAATTTCTTGTCATTATACAATATCTATCACACATTTAGGTCCTTATTTTCAATTTCTTACACTAGAGTAACAGTGCAATGTTTACACATGTGATTTTGATTTATTTCACTTAAAAGCATGGCCTCAGATTGAACCCTTTTAAGCAGAAATACCTTAAGTTAGTCCTTCTTTATGGCTGAGTAGTGCTACATTTTAATTGTAAAAAACATTTTCTTTCTTCATCCAGTTGATTGGGCATCTGGATTATGTCCAGGATTTAGCTACTACAAACTGTGCTGTTATAACTATGGATGCATATATATTGCTGTTGCATGATATTTTTAATTCTTCCGGGAAGAAGATGTCCAACAGATAGCTAGAAGATCAGGGAAGATACCAGGAGGAGAAGAGCTGGGTCAAATGGGACCTCTAATTCTATTATTTTGAGGAATCTTTGTACTGATATCCACAGTGGCTGTATCTGTCAACACTCCCACCAACAGTGGAAAAGTGCTCCATTTTCTCAACAGCCCATTCAGCATTAGTTATTGGTTGTTTTTTTTTTTTTTTTTTTTTTTTTTTTTTTTTTTTTTTTTTTTTTTTTTTTTTTTTTTTTTTTTTTTTTTTTTTTTTTTTTTTTTTTTTTTTTTTTTTTTTTTTTTTTTTTTTTTTTTTTTTTTTTTTTTTTTTTTTTTTTTTTTTTTTTTTTTTTTTTTTTTTTTTTTTTTTTTTTAATGATAGCCAATCTTTATGGCATGTGATGAAATCTCAGTTTTAATCTACATTTCTCAAATCCCCTAATTATTTTTTTCATTTTTTTGTCATTTGTATTTTTTGTGCATTTATCACAGATGCCCATTGATTTGGCAATGGGGAGTTAAATAGTGGCATAAAGGAGTTCAGTTTAAAAAATTAACATATATAGATCATCCAGAATTGAAAAATACCCAAACAAAATTTCCCTGAGGTATATTTAAAAGCAAAGTCAATATGTATCATGCAAAGGTGTAAATGATGTATGCTATCATTATGTAAATGTAAAGTATAACAATATAATTAACTTAATTTTTTTGTGAATTGATGTTTTATTTAATAAGTTAATAGTTAATATAGATAGGGTATGGCTAACACAATTTATAATGCCCTAAAATACTTTCAGTCAGGTGAATAGAAGGTGGAAAATATGAAAACTAAAAAGTTATGAAATACAGAGCAAAGGAAAGTATATTGCATACCTCCTGAGAAGTTCATGGGTAGGTAACATGAAGAATGCAGTGATCAAAGAAGATACTTCTCAATACTAATGAAAAAACATGAATAGTGAGATTCTGGTATTATGAAGTACTGCAGGAGGAACTTCACAAAAATGAAATATATCTCTTGAGTTAGTGCAATGAAATACTTTCCACTTTACAAAATCTTCTACAGTATGTGTGTAAGCTTGATATTACGTTATTAACCTGAAATTATTAAGATATCATTATATTACTAAAATTCTAAAGTGTTGCACATATAGCCGCTATGATATGGGGCTCTAAAATCTACTAGTTCGCTGGCCAGATAGTTCAGCAGATTAAAACACTTGCTTAGGCATAATCAGGGACCAAGGTTCAATCCATGGCATGCCATGCCGGATCCAGTCCCTGGGTGCACCGAGACAGTGATTGAGGCAGGGATTGGTGGCTTGCGCCTATAATCCTAGCACTTGGGAGACTGAAAACAAAAGGATCATTATGAGTCTAATCTATGTAGTGAGACCTTGTACTAAAAACAAAATAAATAAATAAATAAATAAATAAATAAATAAATAAATAAATAAATAAATAAATAAAATGTGGGGCCAGCAAGATGACTGAGTTTTCTAAAGTGCTTGCTTAGGCAAGTTTAGACAACTACAGCAAGTTCAGTTCGATCTCTGGAACCATATGTGGTACCAGGACCTCCCCGACAGCAGGCTGAGCCAGCCATAATATAAATAAATGAATGAATTAATAAATAAATAAATAAATAAATAAATGTTTAAAAAGTAAATAAAATAAGATAAAATCACTAGTGACTCGGTCTAGATTGTTCTGCAAGCTAGGAATTGAAGTTATCAATCTTTTTAAAAAATACATGTACTACAACCATGCCCATTCACATCCTTAAAGCTTATTTAGAATGACAATAGCAAAATTAAAACTTTTCTACTGATTGTATATGGTCCACAAAATCAAGTACATTTATTATCTGTTTCTTTCAAAGCAAATTTGCTTGTCCCTGTTCTAAATGAAGTCATTGTGATTAAATATCTCTGAAAAAAATACAGTACTGGATATGATACCTTTAGAATGTATTCTCTCAGATTAATCTCTAGCTTAATACGAATTTTTTGCCTCTTTGAGACAGGGTCTTACTATGCAGTTCAGGCTGGCCTTGAGCTTACTTTTGTAGCTCAAGCTGGTCTCGAACTCGCACTGATCCTCCTGCCTCAACCTCCCAAGTGCTGGGATTACAGGAGTGAGCCACCACTCCCAGCTAGCTTATTATGATTTGAAGGTGTCTCAGCACTACAAAAAAACCCAGCACACTTAAAGAATGAATAAATATGGAGAACATACGAACAGAAAAATAAGACTTATACGTGGTGGCTCATGCCTGTAATCCCAGCACTCGGGAGGCTGAGGCAGGAGGATCGATGCAAGTTCGAGACCAGCCTGGGCTTCAAAAGTGAGCTCAAGACCAGCCTCAACTGCATAGTGAGACCCTGTCTCAAAAAGACAAAAAAAAAAAAAAACAAAAAAAAAGACTTATAAAGACACTAGTGAGTGCTCTTGGGTAATAAGAAATACTGAAACTGCAGTCCTTATGGAAAAGAATGCAGGCCATGCTAGGTGACTTTATGCAACAATTCTAGAATCTCACAGAAAAACCCAAATACAAAAACTACATCACCTCATGATGTTGGTTTAAATGGAGGCTCTTTCCTGCAGACAATTAAAGGTCAATGCTTTCCACATGTGATACATGATGATACAATGGTAGGTTTTCTTTTTCCTGCAAAATGGTCCGTTAAGATATAGGTAATGTATTAATACAAGAAGGAAAATTCTTCAAAGCATTGAAAAATACAGCTAACCAAAGACATAAATCACAGTAGCTATTTACTGCAAGCTCTGCTTTTTTTTTTTATTATGCATATTTGCATCATGTGTCTGTAGTAAGTAGTGAGGATGCTGTTTTAATCTGGATTCTCCAGAGGAAAAAAATGAAATACAAAGAGATTTATTAGCAATAATTGCCTCAAAATTTGTTATGAGTATAAAAACTAATCCCAGATTCTGTAGTCAGCAAGTTGGAGATCCAGGAAAAATGGGGCAATTGCATGCTGAGCCTGAGAGAATGAAAATCAGATTTAGTGATGCAAGCTCTAGCCCAAATTTAAAAGCAAAAGACCAATATCCTCATGTAAGGGAAGGTAGAAGTAAATAATAAACAGAGGCTCTAAAATGAGAAAAAAAAAGTAATAATACTTTCTCATTTTCTTTTTTCTTTTCTTCTTTTCTGTTCTTTTCTTTCTTACTTACTTTTTTTGTGATGAAGTGTCTTACTATGCAGTTTGAGCTCATAATGATCCTCCTGTTTTTAGCTCCCCAGTGCTGGGATTACAGGCACACACCACCACATCCAGACTCAGTCACTGGCTCTGAGCTCCCAGGGGTAGGGCCAGTGGTGTATGTAATGCGAGGAATCGAACCCTGTCCCCTCTGCTTCCCTAAGCAGGTGATTTAATCTGCTGAGCTATCTCCCTGGCCCTTATATTTTTAATCTATTCACATATGTTGATGACTAAATGAGATACAGCTACATAGAGAGACTTCCTTTATTCAGCACACTGATTTAATCATTTAACTACACTCATGTACACACTTAACATAGGATTTAATCAAATATCTGGGCCTCTGATAGCCCAGACAAATTGAAATGCAAAATTAACCATCATCAGTGATAAAATCATGTTCTATTTGTTTGATTTCATAGTTATATTAATTAGTTTTACTACGTATGTCATGACTTCATTATATGTATCAAAATAGGAAAGTGTTATAACTAACATATCTGTAGTTTTCTTTGTACAAGAATTAAGAACATAGATACACACAAAAAAATTAAAAATGTCTTCATATGTTCGAAGTTGTTAGTAAGCCAACTAAATTTTGAGAGCAGGAAAAAGGTTTTGTTGTTAAATAGGAGAAAAATTAACATGGAAATATTTGTAAGGAAAAATGATCCATTTCTTTCTCTTCATCTTCCCTACCTCATTGGGAGATCTTTGGAAAGTACATGTCTTATATGAGAAAGTTCATCCTCTTTACGTGTGATGTCATCTTCAAAGCTGAAAATCCACAGACATATCATTGTTTTTACAGTATCAATTTCCAGAAGATGAAAGAGAACAAATGTAATTGAATGGGTTTTTTGGCGTGTGTGTGTGTGTGTGTGTGTGTGTGTGTGTGTGTGTGTGTGTGTACTTTAAAAAAAAACATAAGAACATCTATTGCAAAATAGGAATGGGGAATATGGATAGAGGAATGAGGACCAGGAATCACTCCTAAAGTAAAGCAGGGGTCCCAAATGGGTTGCCTATACTTCTTTATTAATTGTCAAAAAAAATTATTGCCATGCAGGTTTCATATCTTCATCAGTTTCTTACATACACACACACACACACACACACACACACACACACACACACACACACACACGCCCACAAACGTATGCATACATGCATACACAAAAACACACAACTTGGTCTTCTTCCTCCTCCTCCTCCTCTTGTTCCTGCTCCTCTTCCTCCTTCTCCTCCTTCTTTTTCTTCTTCCTCCTCCTCCTCTTCGTCTTTGTCTTCTTCCATCCTCCTTTTCCTTCTGCCCTCTCCTCCTCTCCTTCCCCTTCCTCTACTCCTAGTTCTCATCCATCTCCTCTTGTTCCTGCTTCTTCACCTCCAAGTTAGATGTACTAAATTAACTAAGATCATAAATTCAGTAGTTTCAGAATTTTTCAATTCGTCACATCTTTGGAATTCAGTTTTCAGAAGTGAACTAACTTTTCCATAAAAGTATTTTTAAAAAATCACACAAATTTAAGAATAAGATATTTACTGACATTCTTTGATAGTTCTAGAATTATTTTTCTGATGCATATATATCATATATCATATATATCATAGATAGATAGATAGATAGATAGATAGATAGATAGATAGATAGATAGATCTGTTTAAAATTTTGTTTCGAGGCACATGCTCTGGCTGAAAGTAATTATCTGGTAGTGGAAAACTCACGTGCAGAGTCTTGATCATTGTTTAAATCTTCAGAACATCTACTCCACCCTACATAGCGGATGTTCACACAGGCACCAAGTTTCTTTCTTCTCACCAAAGATACATTCAGTAAATTCTAGCTAGGCAAGAACAATTCTGCTGTTCTTAATATGATTCACATCTGCATAAGCATCCTCATTGTTGACAGGCCACGTATGTTTATTGTGAGCATCATTGGTCTCCACAGATATTCAGACTGAAGAAAGATCAAAGGGCAAGCAACACTGGAAGAATGAGAACACAGCCAGGACTGAAGATGTTAAGAGGACATTTCTTTGGTGTTGCAAATACTTTCCAAGAGGAAGACAGGCAATGATAGGAATTTTAGGCATCCTATTAAAACAGCCACAGTCTACTGTTCACCTAGATCATCACTCTGGCTTGAGGCAGTACCTCTTCTTGTCAAGATATTTATACATATTCATTTCCCATCCTTCATCAAGTCTAAAGCTTGAGTTGGACCATTTGAGTGATGGAAGCGGCACTATCACAGTAGTTGTCAGTGCAGGTTCTAGTCCTAATATTGTCTCTGTCATTTGTTAGATGTGTGATTTGGAGAGAGTGGATTAAATTCTCAGTGTTAGTTTTTTCAGATGTAATATGAGAGTAAAAGTGCTCCACATGTTACCAGCAATGTTGCGTAGCAATGATGGAGAATGAATGACATCAGCAAGCACAGACAGTGCCTGAGCGCAAGTTAGGCACTGGTCTGTGCATTTCTAGAATATTCTCTCATTTGCTCCTCATAATAAATTATGATCTAAACAATTGTGATACAATAATTTGTGTAATGAGCTCACAAATTGTATATGTGACCCTACTTCACTGATGAGTGGGTTATGGAGCAGGCATGTGAGGTGGCTGCCCAAGCCAAGTAGCAGCATCTGACAGATGGAGGACTTAAAACAGTTAGGGTACAATACCTGCCTCCCTAGCAATTTCTGATCTTAACTCCTGTGATATTTCTTTGATAAATCTTCATAAGTAAATGATTTCATGCATGTATTTATGGCACTGTCTGACACTGATAATGTGCAAATAATTATCGCTTACTGCCATTTCTGCTACGATGTCATAGAGGTCCTTTGAATGAGGAATGGTCTCTCATGCTGAATTTTTACATGCCCATGGTGCATAAGTCTTTATCAGTACAATGAATACGTTGCTAGAAACATATCTAGCACAACAGCTTATGGAGAGTTAGATGGTTTATTCAATTGTCAACTTTATTGTTTCTGTGGCCATCCAGGGTTTGAATTCCCTTTCAGAATATAGTCTGCCTCTTTTGATTCCTTTTGTCATGCAGCAAAAGGAATAAAAATATACATGTTAGATACACAATATTTATTTCAGACAAAGATGAAAACAATAGAAATAAGAATATATTAATAATTTTCGCTTTGTCACATACACAAACCATCACAAAAGTATTGATATGAGAATGCAATTCACGATTGCCCTATAACTATTAACAAAGTTTAAACTAGAGCTTACAGACATAAAGGATTGAGAGAGAACCCTGAATGGTAGCTTGCCTTTCTCACTAAATCTATATGGTTTGTGCAAAAGGGCCCAAGAGGTAGTCATGTCTTCCACAAGTGAGGTCAAGATGCTGCTCAGCTCCAAAAAATTGGGAAATACTTTATCTTCAATATGACAGATTACTTGGTTTAAAAGAAAGATTAAAATATTTGAGGCTAAAAATCAACTTCTGCTTTCTCAAAATTTCCTAATATTTAATGTGGTATATTGTACAGAAAAACATGCCTATCACTTTCTTATCTGTACAGAATTTAGTTCCACATGCCTACTCTATAAGAAACATCTACAAAATACCATTCCATCGTTAGTTTTTTCAGGAAATATAAACTACGTGAGGCTGCTACCAAGTATATTTCAATATTTGGAACTCAACAATGGCTTTTTAAGTTCTGGAACACAAAAATAGAATATAAAGCCATATACATAAGGAATATAGAGAAAATATTTATATTTTTCATTTTTGGACTGGGGATCAAACTCAGGACCATAAACTTTCCAGGTAGACACTTATGCCACTGAGTTTTCTCCCAAGTCTTAGAGAAAACCAAACAACAACAACAAAAAAAACTATAATATTGGCAGTGATTTTTTCTGACAGAAGAAAAAATATGAAAAAAAAAGCTAATATACTTTGAGACTTTTATTTAGGGAAAGTATTTTTTAATATCAACCATTTTAGATAGGTGACAGTTTCTCAATTAAAATATTTTGGTACAGGAGCTGGGCATGGTGGCTCACGCCTGTAATCCCAGCACTCGGGAGGCTGAGGCAGGAGGATTGGTGCAAGTTCGAGACCAGCCTGGGCTACAAAAGTGAGCTCAAGGCCAGCCTCAACTGCATAGCGAGACCCTGTCTCCAAAAGACAAAAAAAAAAAAAAAAAAAAAAAAAAAAAAATTTTGGTACAGGACTCAGCAGGACTCAGATATTACTTATAATTGTATTATTAGATGGCTGGAAGAGTGGTCATCATTTTCATAATAGATATTTTATCATATATATGCATTTTAATCAATGCTGAGTTTTCTCTAAAATGTCATGTGTTGAAATTAAGATGCATGATTAGTGCTTATTTTTTATTTATTTTTTTCTTGTTTCAAAACTTTTGTTTGTTTGTTTATTTATTTATTTATTTTTATGGCCGCTCAGCCTGCCCTGAGGGCAGGGCTGGCCCAGTATGTGGTGCCAGGGATCGAACCACAGTCCCTGCAACCTCCTAAGCTTTCCTAAGCAGGTGCTTTAGACCACTGAGCCACCCTGCCGGGCCCTATTAGTGCTTCTAATTCCTAAATATATTACTGTTGATACAGGATACAGAAAAAGAGATGTAGTTTACTGATGAAAAAGATACTGTATGTCCACTGATTTTGTTTATTAAGAATAGTTACTTAGTTTTCACTCAGTTCATGCAATCATATTTTAACAAATCCATATAACATTGCAATATAATTTTATCCCCATGAATACAGTGAAGAGAATTGCTCACTTCCTTTGATACTCTGTGTTTTTGCAGTTGCCATCATAGTAAAATTTTAATATGGATATAAAACTTTAATTTTGAGAGGAAATTTAGTGAAATAATATAGACAGAAGGTGAGAATATCAAGGGATAAATCTTGAGCGAGATCCCTACGGATAGACTACACGTGCATTGCTATGCTTAGACAAAGTTGCATAGGGATTATGCTTTCAGTTTAGATGTAATCTATCTCACCATTAAATTAGATAAAATGCCTATTGCTTTTTAAAATAGACTTTTCTTTGATCTTAATGTATTTATAAATCAGGCATGTTTCCATATAGTTAGAGAATCTAAAATTGCATACATAAAAATCTCTTCTGTGGTGCTAGAGATTACAGAAATGTAAGTTCAAATATATAACAATTTAAATGAAAATATGCCATCAATTAAAAAAACTTAAGAACAATCACGTATGTCATAATTACTGAAAATATGAATGAACATTCAGATAATTTTTTTCACAATTTTGTGCTATAAGTTGCTTTTTATATTCAAATTATTATTTGATTTTGAACTCCTTAGTTTGAACTTCACCAACATTGAATGTAATTGTGTGTGTGTATGTGTGTGTGTGTGTGTGTGTGTACATGTGTGCCTCTGTCAAACATTCTCTTTGTGTGATTATCACAGGTGACATTGACCTAACAATATTAACTGTTTGTCACTAGTCTTTAGTTTGTTGTCAGAATTTGGGCATTTCAACTAAAAGAAATAATATAATTTGCTTTAATTACTTAAGATATTATAAAGATAAGTGTCTGAAGTATGGGTATGCCTATAGAAATACATAATGTTTTTAAGAATGCAGAAAAAATGCTAAAGACTGGAAAAAACAATCTTCAATTGGGAAATCGTATTAGGTTTCATAAGACAGTTTAAGAATAATAAATATATTTTTCAAACCAAGCAAAATACCAAATTCTGTCAAATACCAAATTCTATCATCTTAGTTTGTATACACCAGCAAAATTCACTTTTTTTAAAAAAGGTATGTGTGTGTGTGTAATGTGTGTGTGTGTGCAATGTGTGTGTATGTGTATGTATCTTGCTCCACTCTTTGCATCTAATCAGAAGAGATGAAAGCAGTCTTCTGAAAGATGTAGTATTTCCATATAAACACAAATACAATTCTGAATTCTAATTGGAGATTGTGTACAGCTAATAAATTTCATATACTAAAGTACTTAAACACTATGTATGATAGACTAAGTCTGTAGTTGCCATAATCTGAGGGGGTGATTTTGAGAAGGTGTCATTTAAACAGAGGTCTGAAAGTGATCAGTTAAATTTCAGAAGGGGCTGCCAGTGGAACTGCATTGGTGAACTGTGCAAGCAGGCTTATATGCACCCCTGGGAGAGAGGAAGGGACGGATTCTGTGCTTTTGGCCTACTACAATCAGAAAAACAAAAACAAAAAAAATACTGTTTCAAATAGTTATTGCCCATTCATGAAAATTAAAAAAATTCCTATTGAGGCAAATAATTACACTAAACCACCCATATTTTTAGCATTGTTCAATAGATATTTGAAATGTGGAACCAGCTACCTAATTCTGTATGTAGCTTTCATAATATCTTAACACAAAGTATAATTTTATGTGAGTTTGACTACATTTATATTCTCTATTTGATTTCTTTATTTTATGCATGTTTCCCAGGACAGTCCACTGGTCTTACAATCTGACCGGAATGTAACAGTGAATGCAAGAAATCACATGGGGCAGCTCACAGGACAGCTGACAGTGGGTGAGTGTTTGGGATAAGGAGTTCTTGACTAAAAGGTTCTGATCTTTTATCCGCTTCAAAACTATGATGATATGGAGGATTGTTATTCCTCTACTAGGTAGCTAGACATCCATTGGGACCAAGAATCTTGCATGTGATTTGCTCAACCCTAAAGCTAGATACTGTTTTCTATATTTAGGACTTCTCACTCTTCGCAGTGTATTGTTACAAACCAGAGTTACATTTGTTTGTGTAGGCCATTGTTTATGACATATGAAAGGCACCACTTCCTAAGAAAATTTTATATTATTTGAGGAGACATAAAAGGAGTATTAGATGACATAGCTAGGTCTATGTTTGTCTGGGGAAATACTGTTATTATGTATATTTTCTGCTGGTATATGATAGAAATGACACAATTGTTGAATATAATAAATCCTAGCATTTTCCAATAATTTATAAAATATATGTTGAAATTATCCTTTATGCTTTTTAGGATGTATAAGGGTAGGTATTCATATTATTTCAAAATGTAAAATATTATTACTTGACTTCGTTTTATGAAGGAAAAGTCAAATAAAGTCAGATACAATTGAAAAATTATGTAAAGTTTTGAAATTCAGTAGAAGATCAATTAATACTAGAATACCATATTTGTTCTATGATAAAATTACCTAATACTGACATTGAATAAACCTATATCTAATTTTTCAAATTATTGATTTATTTATCTATATTTTATATAAAAATGAAGATTAGTAGCTTACAATTTTGAATAGGTCTTTATTCTAATGAGAAACTAAGTGCTGCTATTATTTATATGTAAACTCGTACTTTCAATATTTCTAATTAAATTATAGAAAAAGATGACATTAAAATTTGAAATTGTGAACAAATTTTATTGTATCTACTTTCATTACTTATAAAGTATTTTTGAGTTATTATGCATTTTAATGAAACTAAATAGAAACATTTCAGAAATATATGTTCTTTTCAACTACCTAATTACACTCATCTATGAAAAATTACATATTTTACTTTATAAATATGTTATTTTATGTTATTGTTTGGGGGAGGTTTCAGGATTTAAGTAAGTATGTTACTATATTTCTATTAATTGCTATAATTTTATAGTATTTTGTGTTAAATAAAATATATCATTTCAGAGACAGTTATAAGAAAATGGATTATAAATTGAAAAACATATGGTTATGGAAGTATATTCAACTCAGAAATATCAGGCAGTAGACCTTAATTTTGAAGACAATTCATGTTAATTGTATTGGAATTGCACAAACAGGTTGACAGATAAACTTACACTTGGAAGATTTTGCATAACATAATTTACTTAAGTTGAGAAGTCTTAATAATGTTTCCCTTTCTTTGATAAATATGTAAAGAAATAAATTAAGCCCCAAAGACCATACCAAAGTCCTCAAACATTATTGTATAATTATTGACTAAGTTAAAGCAGCTCCTAAGTTCCAGTGACTGTAATCTTATACTACTCATCTTGCTACATAATACATTTTGTAGTTGAGAATTCTTTTTTTTTTTTTTTTTTTTTTTTTTTTTTTTTTTTTTTTTTTTTTTTTTTTT
>PVJA010037779.1:0-20161 GCA_004027025.1 Myocastor coypus | reverse complement strand
TAACTTTGGAACCATGTACAGTGCTTTGTAGAATTGTTGTCAGTGTCAGCCTTCAGGATAAGTCACGGCCATTGCTTGACCCATTTACTTTCTGTGAAAGCCTCAGAGAATGTTTTTCTCTGGGTGACTCTCTTAGATGCACTATAGTTCATTCATCCCTTTCCTCTGAGGTCCCATAATCTCCTTGACCAGAAAATTTGGGACAGCTCTGAGTTATACAATATTACAGCACAGGTTCTCTTATGTCCTGAGTCCTTACTGACCTTGAAAGGCTAGGGCCAAAATATTGGCTATCCTCATAGCCCTTCTTTTTCTCCAATTTTTGGTCTGTTAACTTTACATTCTCCACCCTCCAGCAGAGAAGTTTTGTGATACTATTACTCTATAACATAGGTAATTGATCTTAATATCACTGTCTTCCTGAATATCAAACATCTTAGACTCAGCTTGAAATTGATATTTACCGTCAATCATGAATATTCTAATAAATTTCTATAGAAAGTGATAAAAGTAGTTACACATTTTTACTCAGACATTTAGAAATCCAAAGACGTTCAAAACTGTAGCCTGTCGAGCCTATGGCATTCTGCCTAGTGTCTTACTTTCAATCAGTACCATTTTTTTTGCTAGCCAAACATTTACTTGAGAGGGAGTATAGTAGTAAGTGAGTTTACATTAGAAGCAGTACACATCTGAGAGACAAGAATGACAGACATTTCAAGCATAGTTTTAGTGTTGCACGTTGCTATCATCAATGTGAAAAAAATTTTCAAGGTTCTTAGGACCAATATCTGATTTATGCTGTGTACATCAGTGCATGGTTTTCCTCTGCTATGTTTCCTCTCTTTTCTGCTTCCAGTCACTTCGTTTTTTAATCCATAAGTCTTTGATTTCCATTCAGCCATGTTACGCCCTTACATTTTTATTTCTTCTTTAGAGTTCTTACACTAGGGAGACTATATGATATTTACACATGTAGTTCTGTTTTATTTCACTTGTGAGTATATGTTCAATATACATCCATTTATATATGAAGTTTTCCAGTTTATCATTCTTTTTAGATGAATAATATTCCATTGTATAAAAATATCACATCTTTTTCAACCATTCTTCAAAAGATGGGCATTGTGATTGTTTCCAAGATTTGGCTATTACAAATTGGGCTGTCATGAATATAGATGCACAAATATCGCTATGGTATGATGCCTTAAGTTCTTTTGGAAAAATTCCCAGTAGGGGGTAGCTGTATTGAATGAGATTTCCAGTTCAGGTTTTTAAAGATCCTCCACACTGCTTTCCATAATGGTGTACCAGTCTGCATTCCCATCAGCAGTGGAAAACGGTTCCCTTTTCCCCACAGCCTCTCCAGCATTTGTTGCTGGTTGATTTCTTTATGATATCCATTCGTTACTGGGGTGAGATGGTATCTAAGTGTTGTTTTGATTTGCATTTCACCAATAGCTAGCGATGTGGAGCATTTCTTCATGTACTTATAGGCTTGCTGAATTTCTCTCTCTGAGCAGTTTGTGTTCATCTCAGTTGCCCATTTCTTGATTGTCTCTTTGAACTTTAGGACACCAAAAGTTTTTAGTTCTTTATAAATTCTAGATAGAAGACCTTTGTCTGAATACTTATTAGTTAAAATATTTTTGAAATTTGTGGGTCGTCTTTTCACTCTTTTGGTAATTTCTTTTGATGTGCAAAAACTTCTTAACTGGAGGAGGTCCCATTTGTTGATGCTTTGAAGTGTTAAACGTGCATTTTGATTCTTGTCAATGAGCGTCTTGCCTACTCCGATGTCTTCAAGATTTCCTCCCACTTTTTCTTCCAGGAGATCTAATGTTTCTCTTTTAATATTTAGACCTTTAATCATTTTTAACTTTAGCTTAATACATGGTAATAGACTTGCATCAAGTTTTAGTTTTCAGCATTTGAAAAGCCAGTTTTTCCAGCACCATTTGTTAAAGAGGCTATCTTTTTTCCAGTAAGTGTGTTTGGCCCCTTTGTCAAAAATAAGGTGGCTGAGTGTGTTTGTATTTGCTTCTGCATATTCTAATCAATTCCACTGATCTTCAGGTGTATTTTTTTTTTTACCAGTACCATGCTGATTTTATTACTGTAGCTCTGTAGTATAACTTTAGGTCACGAAATGTAATGTGTCCTGCATTACCTTTGTAATCCAGAATTGTCTTGGCACTTTGGTTCTTTTTTGGTTCAAGATAAATTTAGGAATAACTTCTCCTGGTCTGTGAGGTATATTGATGGTATTTTGATATGAATTGCATTAAATCTGTATAACATTTTGGGGAGTATGGCCATGTTCACAATGTTGGTTCTTCCGATCCAGGAGCAGGGGATATCTTTCCATTTTCTGAAATTTTCTAGAATCTCTTTTTTTCAGAGTACTGTAGTTTTCATTGCAAACATATTTTACTTCCTTAGTTAGGTAAATACTTAAGTATTTCATTTTCTTTAGTGCTATCACAAAAGTGACTATTTCTCTATTTTCTCTTTCAGTGTGTTTGTTATCTGTATAAAGGAATGCTATTGACGCTTGTTTGTTGACCTTATATCCTGGTATGCTCATGAATTTGTGTGTTAATTCTAGTAGCTTCTTTTTGTAGGTTTTTGGGTCTTCCAAGCAGATTATCATGTCATCTGAAAATACTGATAGTTTACTTCTTCTTTACCTATTTTTTTCCTTTTATTTCTCACTCTTGTCTAATGGCTATTGCTAATGATTCCAGAACTATATTGAATAGGAGTGGGGATAGAGGGCATCCTTGTCTTGTACCAGATTTGAGACTAAAAGACCAGTTTTTCCCCACTTAGAATTATGTTAGCTGTTGGATTGTCATAGACAGCTTTCATCAGGTTGAGGTAGAGGCCCTCTTTTCTGCATCTATTGAGCCTATCATGTTATTTTTCGTTTTGACTCTATTCTTATAGTGTGTTGCCTTTATAGATTTGCATATATTGAACCATCCTTGCATTCCTGGGATGACTCTTACCTGGTCATGGTGTATAATCTCCTTGATGATTTGTTGTATTCTAGTGGCAAGGATTTTATTGAGGAGTTTTGCATCTATTTTCATGAGAGAAATTGGTCTGTAGTTTTTTTTTTTTTTAATTGCATCTCTCTCTGATTTTGGTATCAGTGTAATACTTGTTTATATTAATGATTTTTGAAAGATTACAACCTGTTCAATTTCATTGAGGAGTTTGAGCAATGTTGGGAGTATATCTTCTGTAAATTTCTTGTAAGTGGTGAATCCATGAGGTGCTGGACTTTTCTTTGCCAGTATGCTTTTTATTACATTTTGTATTTCATTGGCTCTTATTGGGTTATTGAAAATTGTTTTATTTTCTGATTCAAATTAGGCAATTTGTACTTTTCTAGGAATCTGTCCATTTCTTCTGTGTCTTCAATTCTGTGAGAGTACAGATGCTCAAAATAGGTATTTATGATCCTCTAAATCTCTGCTATGTCTGTAGTAATTTCACCCTTGTCATTCCTTTTTGCTTGAATTTGAGCCTTTTCTCTTTTTGATGAGGTTAGCTTGGGGCTTATCAATTCTATTTAATCTTTCAAAGAACCAGCTTTTTAATTCATTAGTTGTTTGAATTGTTTTCTTTGTCTCAATTGAATTAATTTCTGCTCCAATCTTTACAATTTCCTCCCATCTTTGGGCTTTAGATTTCCTTTGCTGTCCCGTTTCTAGTCCGTTTTGGTGTTCCATAAGAGTATTTATTTGTTTCCATTCTGTTTTCTTAATGTGTGACTTCACAGGTATAAATTTCCCTCTAAGAACTGCTTTCATTGTATCCCATAAATTCGGTTAGGTTGTGTTTGGATTTTCGTTAAATCTAGATTTTTTTTTTAATTTCTTGTTTAAGTTCATCTGTAATTCACTGGTACTTGAGAAGGTTGTTGTTTAATTTCCATGTATTTCTGGAGTTCTTGTGGTTTCTTCTGTCATTTATTTCCAATTTGATTGCACTGTGGTCAGTTAATATGCATGGGATAATTTCTGTTTTCTTGCATATACTTAAACATGTCCTGTGTACTAATATGTGTTCTATTTTAGAAAATGTCCCATGTGTAGATAAAAAATGTGTATTCTGAAGTGGTTGGGTAGAACACTCTGTGTATGCCCACTAATTCCAGTTTTTCCAAGTTCTGGTTCAGTTCTGCTACTTCTTCGCTATTTTTTGTGTGCTGGACCTACCTTTTTCAGATAAGGGGTTGTTAAGGTCTCCTGTTAAGATTGTGGCATTGGATATTAGGTTTTTCATCTCCTCCATTAAGGTTTGCCTTATATAACTTGTTGCTCCCGTGTTGGTTGCATACATGTTTATGAATGCTCCCTCTTCGTCTTGAATTTTTCCCCTCAGCAGTAAGTAGTAGTTTTCTTGATTTCATTTTTTCAATCTTGGTTTAAAGTTTAGACTGTCCGCGAATCGGATTGCTACCCCTGCTTTTTTTTTTTTTTTTTCAGGTGCTGGAGCATGTAGTATTGTTTTCCATCCTTTCACTTTTAGCCTATGCGTTTCTTTATGAGTTAAGTGCATTTTTTTGTATACAGCATATTGTTGGATTTGCTTCCTTATCCACTCTGCCAGTCTATTTCTTTTAATTGGAGAATTGAGTCCATTTGCATTGATGGTTATAATTGAAATGTATTGACTTACGATTGACATGAGTTTTACTTACTGTTTTTTACCCCTTTTTTCGCCTGTTTTTAATTGAGTACCCTATTTGGTGGGGCCTTTCTGTTTTAATTTCTTGAGTTTGAGTCATTTTGGTCCCTCTCTAAAATATTTTTTAGTATACTGTGTAGTTTTGGCTTTGACATCATGGAATTCTTTAGTTGTTCCTTGTCATGGAAGTATTTCACTTTTCCCTCATACTTGAAAGAAAGTTTTGCAGGGTATAGCAGTCTGGGCTGAAATTTGTGGTCGTGGAGAACTTGAAGCACTCTGCTCCATGCTCTTCTTGACTTCATGGTTTGTGAAGAGAAATCTGCTGTTATTCTGATGGGTTTTCCCTTAAATGTGACCTGTTTGTTTTCTCTAGCAGCTTTTAGTATATTATTCTTCTGCTGAATTTCTGTGATCTTGACTATTATGTGTCTGGATTGATGTTCTTTGGGGTTTTGTATGCTTCAGTTACCTGAATGTCCAATTGTGTTCTCATATTTGGGAAGTTTTCTGCTATTACTTCTGCCCATATTCTTTTTATATAATTTATATCGAGTCCTTCTCATTAATTCCTTTTAATCTCACGTTGTTCATTTTTGCATCATTTTGCAGATGTTGAATTGTTTTTTCCTGCATCTTAGTTGTTTTTAAGAGATCCTTTCTTACCTTTTCACTAGTTGCGACTGTGTCTTCAAGATCTGAGACTCTGTCTTCACTTTGGTACGTATGGTTATGCCAGCTTGTGACTGAGATTTTATTTTCTTTGTATCACTTTGAAACTGTTTCATGCGATCTTTTTCGTTCCTATATTGCTGCATCAGGGAATGTGTCATTTTTCTATTCTCCTCTAATTTTTTTATCAATGTCTTCTTTAGTAGAGTTAAGTCTGTCATTATAGTTCTCCTTTCTCTCTCTAGTTCAGAGATTATTTCTGCTCTGTTCTCCTCTCTACCTTTCTGTAGTTGTTCCCCTACTTTAGATGCTATTTAGAGAGGTATTTTTTTTAACTTCAGAGGTTATTTCTGCTCTGGTTTCCTCTATATGATTCTGTAATTGTTTTTTTCACTTCAGAGCCTGTTAAGTCATGTATTTCTTTTGTTAGTGAAGATGTTATCTTTGATCTGAATTGCTCAATACTTTTCTGCACTTGTTTGTCTATCTCAAATGCTACTCATTCAGAGATTTCATGTGCATGCTTTTCGTTTTCTTCCATGTTAGTATCTCCTGTATTTGTTTTGGGTGGACTCAGCACCTGAGATTGGATCTTGCTCTTTGTTTTTATCATTTTTTATAGCAGTGACCTCTGCACTTTGATAGACTTATGCAGTTAATTCCTATGGAAATTTAGATTTGGATCCAGCAAGCTTGTTCCCCTCCAGATATTCCTGGCTGCAAGTCAGAGCTCAGGCGGCTGGCTGCCAGGAGGCCCTGCGGGTCAGGATGGTGGTGGACAGTGTGGGGATGGTTGGTGGTCATGTGCGGACAGTGGGTCGAGTAGGTGTTCTGGCAGTTGGTGAGTCAGGGATGAACGCGGGCTGAGAGTGTTCTTTGCTGGCTGTCATGAGGCCCAGTCAGGAAGGTGGGTGGAATTGGAGCTCAGCCTATTGATTAGTCAGGGGATGGACGTGGTCTGAGGCTGCTTCTTGGCCTGGTTGGGATGGCAGGTGGAGTCCGAGATGGAGTTGGGTTGGCCACTGTGCTGCTGGATTAAGGTGGCAGGCAGGCGGGTCCAAGGTGGAGCCAAGCTGGCCGCTGTGCTGTGGGACCTAGATGAAATAAGTAAATTTTAAATGGAAAAAATTCACTACCTGTAAGGGCAGGTTTAATGGTTGTGGATATAGAATAAAATCAGACAAATCAGAAAATTCTGTGCAAAAAATTTCCACTCAATAGAGCAATTTTACTGTGCTATGGTTGATGTCTAGTTGTCTCCCCAAAGCCATATACAGTCATGAAGTGGGGACTTCAAGAGTTTGAGACTTTACTCATGATCCACTGGGACTATGTGTTTTAATACTGATGGGGTTATGGTTTTGAGTACAGCTAGGATTATGGGTGTGGCCTAAGGTGAATAGAGTGAGTCAGGGTTCCTGAATGTAATATAAAGAGCTACAGAGAGACAGATTAGTGCTGTTGCCCTCTGCTACCCTGATTGTTCCGTTGCCTCTGTTGCCATGAACTATTGGCTTCTGCATTGTGCCTTGGAGCCAGCTGAGTATGGACTGAAACCTCCAGTAACTGTGAGCTAAATAAACCTTTCATTCCTTCATTTGGGGTGTCGGATACTTGTCCCGGCAATGACAGCAGAGTAACTAAGACATACTGTGAATGGAGAAAAGGAAAAATATAGACTAAAAAAGAAGAAAATAGATTAGAATTCATGTTGAAGGACAAATCAAAATTAGCTAATCTCCAGAAAATTGTAAAGAATACAGGAAGGAAGGAAAGGATGGAAAAATAAATAAAAAAAAAAGCAAGGGCTAAACAAAATTAAAACTACAGTGTTAACTCTCACAAAAAACAAAAGCAAAAATCAGCAGAAAACTCAAATGAACAAAATTTAAAAAATATTGAAAAAAAGAGGAATTATTTTCTCTATGGTTTACAGCTATGGTTAACTTTTCACGTCTGCAGCTTTGTTGCAATATCCTATTCAAGGCAAAGCTCTGCTCCTCCTGGGAGACAATGAAGGCAATCAAAGACCAGATCTATGCTAGATAATCTAGGGCAATTGGTAGGAAGGTTAGCATGTGGTGATATTTTTGGAATTTCATGCTGAGCCTGCATTATGGTCATGGCCTGAGTCATTTACCTTATAATATCTGGGTGTCTCTCAGCAGCCCAAGTATGATTCCCTGACTGGACATCTTCTGTGATTGTCCCTCACCAAGTCATGGTGGTAGTTTTACACTGGGAGCCTGAAAATAGAGGTAGCTCAAGACTGCTCTGGGTTCTGGGCAGTGTTGGCACGTATCTAGATTTTGTCCAAACAAGCCCTCTTTTTTAGAGGTCACAGCAGTCAGTCTGACTAAAGTTACTCACCCAATGTTGCAATATACAGCATTTAGTGGTCTGTTGTACTCATGTGTTTTTCTCTCTGAAGGCCTCTAAGTAAACCACTTTCATTGTGTCTGTGTATGTCATCAGCCCAGAGCTGGGGAGAAAGTTCAGGTAGGCAATTCCTTTTATTGCACTTTAGTCTGTCTCTTTAATTTCTCTGTGGGTTCCAATTTTCCCATCAGGCTCTTCCTGGATCCCAGGGATCCGTCTCTCTCCTTCTTTTATTTCTCAAGTTGTTATTTTCCAGGGTTTGTATTCAGAATCTTCAGGAGGTTTATTTGTGGCTGCTTACCACTCTACCATACTCTAAGAATTCCTCAGAATAATTTAACATTCTTTGCCAGATGTTCTCCCTAGTCAGCCTTGGTGCTTGGGGGAGCCAGAGGACAGTGGATGGAAGGATGTAGCATGAACTAAACATTCAAGTCTATACCACATATTTATTATTATTATTATTATTATTATTATTATTATTATTATTATTAGCAGTCATAGTACCTGGGATTGAACTCACGACTGTATACTTATGCCACTGAGCCATCTCCCTGGCCCTGCTCCATGTATTCTGCTTCATGTTTTTTCAACAATCTTATTTAGTACATATTTTACTACAATTAGAAATTAATATATTCACTAATCATTCAAATATACAAGAATCAATTACACAGTATAGAAATTTTGATATACTTCAATTAATCACTACAGTATATTTATTGTTTTCTATTAGTTACACTTTTTTTCTGATTTTTGTTTTCTAACTTTTCTGCCCTTGTCTTTGTTAGCCATTTTATGTAATTGCATTTTTTCACCTTTGTTAGCCTATCAGTTATACTTTTTTGTTTTCAGTGATGTCCTTAAAGTTTGTAGTATGTGTTCACAAGTAATCCAAGTGTACATTTATCAAACATTGCACCACTTCTTCAAAAGTGCAAGTACCTTGTAATAACAAAATATTCCTAATTTCTCTTTAGTGTTCTGTATCACTGTTCCCATTCATTTTATTTACATATAAGCATACAGTAACACACATACAAGTAAATTATTCCTATTATTTTACCAGAATTTTTATTTCTTCATTTATTTACCAGAATTATTATATGTTGATAAATAATAAGAAAATTAAAAGACCATACTACTTATTTCTTCTCCAACACTTTGCTTATGCAGATCTAAGTTTTTTTTTATCATCTTCTTTCTGCATGAAGAATTCCATTTAACATTTTTTTGCAAGACAAAGTAGTACTTCAATTTTTAAAAATTAAAAAAAATCTTTTATTTATTTGCTACAAGGTTTCATTACACAACTCAGACTCCTGTCTTCCCAGTGCTGGGATTATATACATGCACCATGATGCCTGTTTTGGTGACCGCCATAGTACCCTTGGGTTTCCAGGGCCCATATGGCATGTGGTACCAGGGATCTAAGCTGGATCCTTGTGCTTGACAGGCAGGTGCTTAGATTACCAAGTTATTTCTCCAGCCTCACTCCTTTTTTGTTAGGAAAGTTTTTATGTCATTTCTGCTTTTGAAAGATTATTTTGCAGACTATATAATTCTGGACTAGTATTTTTTTTTCCTCAACACTTCAAGTACTCTGCTCCAAGGTTTGTTGCTTGCATGTTTTCTGAAAGCCAGTTGGATTAAATATTTATCATTACTTCTTTTTAGGGATGTTTCTACTGGTCTTTCAACTTTCTTTATATTGTCAATTTTCTGAAGTTTCAATATGTATGTCGAGATATAAGTATGTTTTTAATGATGGGACATTTATCTACACTGGTATTCTCTTAGCTTCTTGGAACTGAAGTTTGTTGTTTGACATTAACTTGGGGAATGTATGTTTTTTTGTTTGAATTATTTCCTTTGTCCTTATGCTTTATTGTTTCTTGTGGTATTCTTTTTGACCTATTAATTTCAACTGAGGTATTTTTTCTTTAGCCATGTCAAGTATATTAATAAGCCCATAACAACCATTCTGTACTTGTGTTAAAGTAGTGTTGATCACTGTTTTATTTACCTTTTCCTGTTTTGAATTTCTGTAACTGTGATTAGACTGTTCATGCTTCTATTTTTTCTTGTTTCTATGTGGTTCTATGTTGTTTAGTCTGGTCTTGAACCCCTTGTATCAAGCTGTACTGCTTACTGTTCAGACTTTTAATAGGCACACACCATCACATGGTTATTCTCTCCACATTACCACCGGATATCATGAATCAATCTTGGTATTTTTTTTCTACTGAAATCCTCCATGAAATTTCAGAATCTTTCTCAGTACAGTGCTTCAGGATTTCCTTATTACCAAGTGAGAACAACTCCTGATAGGCAATGAAATTTCTGGCTTTGGTATCTTAGCTCTTGCATGCTGTCTACTTTAACCATTAGAGTTAATGGTTAGAGTTATCATCATTGTTCACATTCCTATTTTCAGCATTCCAACATCATTGTTGAATTTCAAACTGGCTCTAATGCATTTTCTGGTTCTTCAAATGATATTTTTCATTTTGAGTATTACGTGTGTAAATTTTTATTGAGAAGGGTACATGAAATATTATGTGACACAAACTGTGGGGATATATAGATCTTTAGTAATGTGGTAATAAGTTGTGTGTGCTGATTTGAGGACATGTCATCCAGGCTTATAATTAGTCCTCAGACTAGGTCTTCTGAATGATACACGTAGAATGATCAAAATATCATTACACAGTAGCAATATAGAGGCTCTATTAAAAAAATCTGAGAGACCAAAGTAGCACAGATGAGAACTCACAGAGCTGAAACTTAAAGCCAGATACTTTTGACACTCAAATAGATGATTTTTTTTTCAATAACTAGGAATAGTATAAGAACACAGAAAAAAATGTTCATGCTCTATAATAAAAAAAAATATCAATGGGAGCAAACTTGAGTTTCAGTTTTTGGCCAGAACAAGAGATTCAAGTTATTAAAACTTCTTAAAAAATATATTGGGTACAGGGTCTTAATATGCACCTCAGATTCACAGTGATTCCTCCCATTTCAGCCTTCCCAATGCTGGGATTACAGGCATGTACCACCATGCCTGGTCTTAGTGGCTGGCTGCATGCACCTGGGGCAGGGCCTGCATGTTGGTACTGGATGGAGCTTGAGTCCTTGTGTTTGTATAGGCACATGCTTACTTCATTGAGCTATCTCTGTGGCTCAAAATTTAAGGCACCTTGATTACTGGATGACTTCTATAATTGATAGTTATCTTTGTGTGAATTGTCTATCATATTGTTTGTAGAAAAATTTCACTGTGCAGAAGAGCAAGATGCTAGATCAACATCAGATGGGGCGTGGAAATTTACTGATCACAAAATCTTTACCAAATTTCTAATCTCTTCAAGTGCCAATTTTTTTATAGAAAACAAGATAGTTTCTGTCTTGCCTACTTTGCTTCTGCCAGGATTAATATAGACGATGCAACAGACTGGAAAAATATCAATGTAAAATATTTCTTGTATATTACAACCACAGTGAAGGAAAACAGATGCTCACAAATCTACATATGAGACATTTAAACAATTCTCCTGCCTCTTTTTTGGACATTATGAATTCTGAAATTCTGCAAGTGTTTACTGTGCTTTCTTTAGAGAACTATGTCTGTGATGTTTGCTAAGGGAACAGAAAAGCAGGCTTGTACTTTTAACATGGTGTCCATAGAGAAAGAAAATATATATGAAACAATTTAGAATACTGATAGTTACAGTTTCCAGGTATCTATGGAGAATAATTCATAATAGGTAAGGAACTCTAAAGGGAGATCCCTCATCCTCATATCTTTGGAAGTCAGGATCACAGGAGCCTTTGATGTCTTAAAACAAAGGAGTTAAAAGAGCATAGTAATGAATAATTGTCATAGTAATATATCCATAAAAATGGATACAGTTAAACTGAACCAACATGAGCTAAGCAGACCTCAATTGTAATCCTGCCTCTATCATCTAACAACTCAGTGACACTAGTCAGTGTCCCAGCTTCCTGTAAAGTAAGATTCATAAAAGTTCCTGTTTCATAAACTTTATGTGTGAAGTAAATACATTAGTAACACTTAGTACAATTCTTAATAGATAAAGAATATCTGAAGAACAATAGAAGGTAATAGTATAATTATTATTAGAACTAATACTTCCATTAGCACAATGAAATATTTGTTCACAGGTATATGTGCATTTCTGTACATACATGGAAACAGAAGTAATGATGATGATTATTATTTTTTACAAGTACGTAGCATTTCCCTTAAACAATAAACATAAAGGCAAAATCTCTGAAAACTCTCAGCAGGATGAAATCAATTTAAAAGAAAAAAAATAAACTTTCTGGAGTTTCAGAGTTATTCTTGTACACAGAGAAAACATGAAGCTTAGAAATTCAGGAAGAAAGGTAAAAAATTACCTTGTTAGAGCTTTGTTAGTTTTGGTATCTTTTTCTGAGGTGATTGAGAAAAACTATAAGAAAATTTGAGAGGGACTGTTAAAATGAGTAACTGTAAAGAGGCATCAATTTAAAACGTAAATCAGAAGTAATTTCTGGTCAGTTGTGCAAAATGCATCCAGATGCAAAGAAAAATGAATTTCCACAGATTAACACTGGAGAAAACATCAGATATTTTTAGAAGTGGCAATGAATGAATTATTAACTTCACTAACCTTTGCTGCAAATCAAGCAACAAAGTTTGAACATGTCATGACTGCAGTTTTGTTTTCAATTTTTTTTGACAAATTTCAAATTATGTTTGAGGTTAGCAATGATCACAGAATACAAACTTGTGTAACATCCATCTTAACATGGTTCTATAGCCCTAATTTCTTTTCCACCCACACACTCTGTGCATTGTACAAGGATAATTGTAGCTCAGGAGGCTGAGCCAGGATTGCAATTTGAGGCCAGTCTTAGCAATTTAGTGAAACATTGGCTCAAATCAAATTTGAAAAGAAGGCTGAGAGTTTAGATAAGTAGCATAACACTCACCTACCACTTGTGAAACCCTGTTTCAAATGCCCAGCAACATCCACAGAGAGAAAACTGGTCAAGCAATGGCCATGACTCATCCAGATGGCTGACATTAACAAAAATTTTACACAGCAATCTACATGGTTTCAAAGTAAATCCCCAGGGGATTTGACTGACCTTGGGAGATACAAAAGGTACATGTTTTGTTATATAGGTCTTGCTTTAACTTGCCCTTAACTACCAAACAGAAAAGTGTAACCACAAGTCATAAAATGTGAAGCTAGATTACTATGCTGAGATGTAAAGGGCCTAAATCCACAGCTTCCAACGTTACCAGTTTTTCCAGTAACCCACTGGAATTATGGAATATTGGACTAGTATAGAGCTGCTTTCTCTTAGTTCAATGAGGAGAAAATTTTTTTGAAGCAATAATGATTAGAAAAATTATCATGTCTACACACTGTGCTCTGTACAACTACTATGAAGACAACAAGATACATTTCATCAGTTATTGGGGATGTACTACTTGACCAGTTTGCTATCTGTGAAAGCCTGAAAGAATGTTTTCTCTCTAGGTGACTCTCCCTAGGCACACTATATATCCTCAATCCCTTTTCTCTGCAGCCCCATAATCTTCTTGAACAGAAAATTTGGAAAACCACTGAGTTATTGGCTGTTATAGCACAGGTTCTCTTATGTCCTGAGTCCACACTGACCTTTGAAGGCTAGGGACAAAATATTGGTTATCCTTGTATCCGTTATTTTTCTTGAATTTTTGGTGTGTAAATTTATAATCTTAACTCTCCAGAGGAAAAGCCTAGTATACTATTACTTATAACATAGGTACTTGAGCGTAACATCCCTGTCTAAGTATAAAACATTTTATTTTATTTTATTTTTTTAAGTATAAAACATTTTAGACTTACCTTGGAATTGTTATTATCGATCAACCATTGATATTCTAATAAATGTCTATAGAATGTGATAAAAGCAGTAGCACATTTTTCCACAGAGATTTAGAAATATAAGCATGTACAAAATTATAGCCTATCAATCCTATGGTATTTTTCCTAGTCCTATACTCTCCTTTCATACCATTTTTTGTTTTCTTGTAAACCAACCATTTTCTTGAGAGAGTATAGCAGTAACTGAAATTGCATTAGAAGCAGCACACATCGAAAAGGCAAGAATGACAGACATTTCAATCCATCTGTGATGTGATGTATTTACAACAACTGTGGTGATGACAGCAATGTGCAATATAACAACCACTGCTGAATACCATTCATCTTGTTTTGTAAAGTGTGTATCATTTCTAATGTCTTATATGTTTATACTATATTTAAAATAAATTATAAAGTAAAAAATAAAAAAGACAAGGAAAAGACTAAGGCTTATTGAAAGGAAGAGTTAATGTTTGTTTGATCAGACTTGTATGACTATATCTGGTAATTCGAGCAATCAGTTTCATGATAACTATATATAACAATCATTTTTTCTCTCAAGTTTCAATTTTTTATTGTTTAAATTTAACAATGGTTATATTACATGTTTTCATCATCAGATCAGTTTAGATTAATACATATAGGTATATAAGATTGATCAAACAATTAAACATTAACCGTTCTAAATCAACATTATTTCTTTTCTTTTCCCCTTTCTTTTCTTTGAAAGTTGACATATTGCATATTGTCCTCACAATCGTTCTAAAGAGTACAGTGTGTGGGCATGACCCACCTCCCTATTGATGTTGCTTAGAAAAAAAAAGGAAAAGAATATACTTCTCTTTGGACTAAGAGGAACCAGATACATACACAGTCAAATGTTCTGCAATTGCAGTGGGCCACCTGTGAAGCTTGTGATGTTGGAGGCTATTGAATCTAAGCCTCGTAAAGCTCATCTCTCCAATCTAGCTCTGCGTTTCATGCATTGTAATTAAGCATTTGTTTTTTTGTCTTGCTGAGTCGTCAAGGGCAAGTCTAAGCAACACGAGTATAACAAAACATTCATTTTTTTTTTGTATCTTCCAGGGTCAAATCCCCTCAGGATTAAGTTTGGGACCATAGACAGTACTCTGTAGAACTGTTGTTAGTGTCAGCCTTCGGGACGAGTCACGGCCTTTGCTTGGCCATTTGGCTTTCTGTGAAAGCCTGAGAGAGTGTTTTTCTCTGGGTGACTCTCCTTACACGCGCTACAGTTCATTGATCCCTTTCCTCTGTGGTACCATAATGTCCTTGACCAGAAAATTTGGGACACCTCTGAGTTATAGGATATTACAGCACAGGCTCTCTTATATCCTGGGACTTTATTGACCTTGAAGGGCTAGGGCCAAAATATTGGCTATCCTTATAGCCCTTCTTTTTCTCCAATTTTCGGTCTGTTAACCTACATTCTTAAGCCTCCAGCAGAAAAGCTTTGTGATACTATTACTCTATAACATAGGTACTTGAGCTTATCATCATTGGCTTTCTGAGTATCAAATTTCTTTATCGTAGCTTGGAAATGATATTTTCTGACCATCATTGACATTCTAATAACTTTCCATACAATGTGATATAAGCAGTTACACAATTTTGACACAGATATTTGGAAATTCAAGGAAATACAAAATTGTAGCTTGTCAAGAATATGGTATTTGGCCCAGTCTCTTATTTTCAAGTACCACTCTTGAGAGAATGACAGTAAGTGAGTTTACACCAGGAGCAGCACACATCAAAAAGACAAGAGTGACATGTATTCCAAACATAGTTTTAGCGTTATATTGTGCTATAATCAATATGCTGAACCTTTTGAAGGTTCTTGAGACCAATATCTGATTCATCCTGTGTACATCAGTGTATGGTTTTGTTATTGATATGTTTTCTGCTTTATCTGCTTCCAGTCACTTCTTTGTTTAATCCATAACACATTCAGCTGTGTTATGCTGTTAAGTTCTTGTTTTCTTCTTTAAAGTTCTTATATTAGGGAGACTATACGATATTTACACATATAGCTCTGGTTTATTTCACTAATGAGTATATGTTCAATATACATCCATTTATATATGAAGTCTTCAAACTTATCATTCTTTATGGATGAGTAGTGTTCCATTGTATAAAAATAACACTTTTTTTTAGCCATTCTTCAAATGATGGGCATTTTGGTTGTTTCCAAGATTTGGCTATTACAAATTGAGATGCTATAAACATAGGTGCATAGATATCGCTATGGTATGATGTTTTCAGTTCTTCTGGGAAAATTCCCAGTAGGGGGATAGTTGGATTGAACGGAACTTCCAATTCTAGTTTTGTAAGGATCCTCCACACTGCTTTCCATAATGGTTGCACCAATCTGCATTTGCACCAGCAGTAGAGAAGGGTCCCTTTTTCCCCACAGCCTCTCCAGCATTTGTTGCTGGTTGATTTCTTTTTGATAGCCATTCTTTCTGGGGTGAGATGGTATCTAGTTGTTGTTTTGATTTGCATTTCACAAATGGTTAGCGATGTGGAGCATTTTTTCATGTATTTGTCGTCTTGCTGAATTTCTTTCCCTGAGAAGTGAATGTTTATCTCAAATGCCCATTTCTGGATTGGGTCTTTGAATTTTGGAACCCTAATGGTTTTTAGTTCTTTGTAGATTCTATATAGAAGACCTTTGTCTGAGTACTTGTTAGTTAAAATCTTTTCGAAATTTGTGGGTCGTCTTTTCACTCTGTTAGTGATTTCCTTCGACATGCAGAAACTTCTTCGCCACAGGAGGTCCCAATTGTCGATGCTTTCAAGTGCAAAACGTGAAATTTGATTTCTGTCTATGAACTTTTTCCTACTCCGATGTCTTCACGATTTCCGCCCACTTTCTCTTCCAGGATATTTAATGTTTCACTTTCAATATTTAGATCTTTAATGCATTTCGACTTTATTTTCGTGCACGGTGATAGACTAGGGTCAAGTTTTACTTTTTGGCATGTAGAGAACCAATTTTTCCAGCACCATTTGGTAAAGAGGCTGTCTTTCTTCCAGTACACCTGTTTGGCACCTTTGTCAAAAATAAGGTGGCTGAGCGTGTTTGTATTTGCTTCTGTGTCATTTAGTCCATTCCACTGATCTTCAGGTCTATTCTTTTGCCAATACCATGCTGATTTTATGACTGTAGCTTTGTAGTATAACTTTACGTCAGGAATTCTAATGCCTCCTGCCATACCTTTATTGCTGAGAATTGTCTTTGCAATTCTGGGTCTTTTTTTGTTCCAAATAAATTTTTGGAATGACTTTTCAAGTTCTGTGAGGTATGTCGATGGTATTTGGATAGGAATTGCATTAAATCTGTATACCAATTTAGGGAGTATGGCCATCTTCACAATGTGGGTTCTTCCTATAAAGGAGCCGGGAATATCTTTCCATTTCCTGAGATCTTCCAAGATCTCTTTTTTCAGAGTACTATAGTTTTCATTGAATAGGTCTTTTACTTCCTTAGTTGGGTTGATTCCTATGTATTTCATTTTCTTCGGTGCTATCATAAAAGGTACTGTTTCTCTAATTTGTCTCTCAGTGTTCTTGTTATCTATGTAGAGGAATGCCACTGACTTTTGTGTGTTGACTTTGTAACCTGTTATGTTACTAAATTGGTGTATTAATTCCAGTAGCTTTTTGGTGGAGTTCTTTGGGTCTTCTAAGTAGATTATCATGTCATCTGCAAATAATGAAAATTCTACTTCTTCTTTACCTATTCTTATTCCTTTTATTTCTCATTCTTGTTCAATGGCTGTAGCTAGTGACTCCAGAATTATATTGAGTAGAAGTAGCAATAGGGTGCATCCTTGTCTTGTACCAGATTTGACAGTAAAAGACTTCAGTTTCTCCCCATTTAGAATTATGCTAGCTGGAGACCCAAATCGCACCGCTGGGAGCTGAGCCTGCGCTCCCGCAGCGGGTAAGCTCCCTGCGCCCCTCTGCCCTGCCTCTGCGTTCCCGCGACTAACTTCCTATTCTAGCCAGACCCAAATCGCACCTCTGGGAGGTGAGCCAGCTCGCCGGCTGGGTCAGAATCCTTGGCCTGCCTTCCCCTTCCCTGCCCCTCCACTTTTTTTTGAACCCCTCCAGCCCAAGATGCAGCACCGAACCCATCAAATAGCCCATTTGGCAACCCATCTGGTCCACGAGCCTACCAAGACTACTCAATCCCAAAGATCCACATGCACCTACAGACCACATCCGCCAGGATTCACAAAAGCTAGCAGCCAGAGCCCCAGCACAAGAGTCAGGAAGCTCTGTAAAAGAACCACCTTGGAGTCTCCAGACCAAACGCCCATAGACACAGCATAATGCCACCAAAGTGCAGAGGTCGCTTCCATACAAAATGATAACAACAAGGAGTAGGAGGCAATCTCACGACCCGTGCTCACCCAAACCAAATACAGAAGACACTATCATGGAAGAAAATGAGAATTATACAGATGAAACCTCTGAATGGGTAGCATCTGAGGCAGACACACAAGTGCAGAAACTTATAGAGCAACTGAGATCAGAGATAGCATCTGAAGTAAAAAAAGAAATACATGAAGTGGAAAAACGGCTGGAGAAACGTATAGAGGACATCAGAGAAGAAATAATATCTAAAGTTGACAAAGACATGCCCAATTCAATAGCATCCCAAGTAGGGGAACAACTACACAAAAGTAGAAAGGAGAACAGAACAGAAATAATCTCTGTATTAGAGAAAGAAAAGATAACCATAATGACAGACTTCAATACTATTAAAGAAGACATCGATAAAAAATTAGAGGAGAATAGAAAAATGATGGACTCCCTGACGGAGAAATATAGGAAAGGCATAGATCGCATGAAACAGTTTCAAAGAGATAAACAAGAAAATAAAACCTCGATCACAAGTTGGCAGAGCCGAATGAAGGAAAATGAAGATAGAGTTTCCAACCTTGAGGACACAGTTGCAGCCAGTGAAAGAGTAAGAAATGATCTTTTAAAAACAACCAGAATGCAGGAAAAAGTAATTCATCATCTGCAAGACGATGCGAAAATGAACAACGTGAGATTAATGGGAATCAATGAGAAAGAAGGAGTCAATACAAATGATATCAAAAGAATATGGGCAGAAGTAATAGAAGAAAACTTCCCAAGTTTGAGAAAACAATCAGACATTCAGGTAACTGAAGCCTATAAAACCCCAAATAACATCAACCCAACTAAAAACACGCCAAGACATATAATAGTCAAGATACCAGAAATCCAGCTGAACAATAATATACTAAAAGCTGTTAGAGAAATGAAACAGATCACATTTAAAGGAAAACCCATCCGACTAACAGCAGATTTCTCTTCACAAACCATGAAGTCAAGAAGAGCATGGAGCAGAGTGCTTCAAGTCCTCCATGAAACAATATTTCAGCCCAGATTATTGTACCCGGAAAAACACTCCTTCAAGTATGAGGGAGATGTGAAATATTTCCTTAATAAAGAACAGCTGAAGAATTTCATGACATGAAAACCAGTGCTACATAATATTCTAACAAATATTTTAGAAAGGGACCAAAATGACCCGAATTCAACAAATGAGAACAGAAGGATCCCACCAAGTAGAGTAACCAACTAAAAATAGGAGGAAAAATTGGTAAACACTAGCGAATAAAAGTCATGTCAGTCACAAGTGAGTACATTTGAATTATAACCATCTATGTAGATGGCCTCAATTCTCCAATCAAAAGAAGTAGACTTGCAGAGTGGATAAGGAAACAGAGCCCAACAATATGCTGCATATAAGAAACACATTTAACCCGTAAAGAAACTCATAGGCTTAAAGTTAAAGGTTGGAAAACAATACTACATGCTCCTGCAACTCAAAAAAAAGCAGGGGTAGCAATCCTCTTTGCAGACAGTCTAAACTTCAAACCAGGACTGATCAAACGAAATAGAGAAGGGCACTACATACTGGTTAGTGGAAAAATTCATGATGCAGAGGTAACACTCATAAATATGTATGCACCCAACATGGGAGCAGCAAGCTATATAAAACAAAACTTAATGGACCTGATAAATCTCATATCCAATACTACAATCTTAAAAGAAGACCTCAACACTCCCTTATCCAAAAAAGATAAGTGAAGCAAACAAATAATCAGCAAAGAAGTGGCAGAACTGAATCAGAACTTGGAACAATTGATCGTAGTGGACATATACAGAGTGTTCCATTCAACCACCTGAAAATACACATTCTTCTCAGCTGCACATGGGACACTTTCTAAAATACATCATATATTAGTCCATAGATCATGCTTAAGTAGATGCAAGAAAACAGAAATTATCCCATGCATATTATCTGACCACAGTGCAATCAAATTGGAAATAAATGATGAAAGAAACCATAGGAATTCCAGGGCTACATGGAAACTAAACAGCACTCTTCTCAACAACCAATGGGTCACAGATGAAATTAA
>PVJA010037778.1:0-20161 GCA_004027025.1 Myocastor coypus | reverse complement strand
TCTCGAACTCGCACTGATCCTCCTGCCTCAGCCTTCCAGGTGCTGGGATTACAGGCGTGCACCACCACACCCAGCTTAAGGCTGTCTTAAAGTTAAGAAAATAGGGGCCAAGCCAGGCATAGTGGTGCATGCCTGTAATCCCAGCATTTGGGAGGGTGAGGCAGGAGGATCAGTGTGAGTTCGAGACCAGCCTGAACTGCATAATGAGACCCTGTCTCAAAAAGACAGAAAAAAAAAAAAAAAAAAAAGATAAGGGCCAGAAATTTCAGTGATACAGCGCCTGCCAGGCAAGGTCATGGTCCTGAGTTTGATTCCCAGTACAAAAAAATAAAAAGGTGCCAGGCAGGAGATTTCCTGAACTACCTAGCCAGACCCTGCCTTAGCAAAGCAAGGTAACAGAAAGCAGCACAGCAGGCTCGCTCACTTGCCCTCGGGCCTCCTGCACTACGTTTTGATTTTTCACAGGTTTCTTGGGATGTCACACTGCTTGAGCTCAGCAAGCCCTGGGTCCTGAGCCTTGGACCAGGACCCATCTGGGGGAGGGGCAGGCCATCCTGTGCAGGGCATGCCCTGCAGGGTGCCGCCCTCCTCACCTGTTTCCGTCTCCAGGCTGAACAGGGCCAGTCAGACCTACTTCTTCCCCATCCACCTGACGGACCAGCTGCTGCCCAGCGCCGTGTTCTATGCCACTGTGGGGCCCCTGGTGCTTTACTTCGCCATGCACCGTCTCGTCATTAAACCATACCTCCGCGCACAGAAGGAGAAGTGAGTCTCGAGTGTCACCTCTGTCCAGCCAGGACCACAGGTTCTGGGCTGGGCCCTTGGCAGGGAGGGCACACAGGGCACAAAGGCTGGGCCATCTCGGGGCTCTGCAGCTGTCAGCTGGTCCCCGCAGAAGTGTCATCCTGCTGTCAGAAAGGACTAGAAGGGGCTGGAGAGATAGCTCCATGGCACAAGTGCCTGACTGGCAAGTGCAAGGACCAGAACCCAGGTCCCAGTGGGGAAAAAAAAGGACTAGAGCCTGCCTGTAAAGTTGAGGTTCCATCCAGGAGTGGTGGAACACTTGTGATGCCAGCACTGAGGAGGCTGAGCCAGGAGGACAGACAGACTTAGATTCTATCTCAAAACAAATAAGGTGTGGGGTGTCACTCAGTGCAGAGAGGCCTTAGGTTCCATTGCCAGTAAGAGGGGAAAGAATATAGACACTCTAAACCGTGACAAGTAACGTGTTCAGCCTGGCGTGGCAGTTCGCATTACCCCACTACTTAGGTGGCTTCAGTGGGAGGGTTGGAAGTTCGAGGCCAGCCTGGGTGATTGGGCCAAGCCCTACCTGAGAGTAAATGACAAGTGTGGTGGAGCACCTTCAGGTCGGATGCTGGCACTGCCTGCAGAGGAAACCTGGGCAGACACAGGGCGCAGAAAGGAAAGGAGCACGCCTCGGCCCCAGCACTCCTGGGGCCCAGGGAGTGGGCTCCAGCGCCGAGGAGCAGTGCCTCACTGTGCCCTGACATCCCTTGGTCCCAGCTCAGTCCCTGGAGCTGGTCTTCACCCTGGTGACAGCACTGCCCCCACTCAAGACGGGTGCCTAGGACTTTCTGCAATCTGTTTCACAGGGCACAGAGCTCAGCACGAAGTCCGAGGCAGGGGACACGGGCCTTCGTGGTACTGGTGGGTCCTGTGCCCTGCTAGCAGAAAGCAGTTTTGTACCCGATGCTGCATGGGCTCTGGCACCTGCCGTGGTCTCCTGAGGGCCCATGAGGTGGCAGACTGCAACTCCTTGCCCTGAGACGGAAGTTGTGGGCCTAGAACAGCACTGAGCTCACAGACTGCGTGTGGGTCCAGCATGGGGCCCTGCTGTCCCAGAGCAGGGTGATACTGTGTTCATTTGTGCCTTTGCTACTTTCTCGAAGGGAGCTGGAGAAGCAGAGGGAGAACACCGCTAACGACATCCTGCAGAAGAAGCAGGAGGCAGAGGCTGCTGTGAGTGCCCAGCCTGGGGTCTGAGTGTCCCAGGCTCCTCTGCCTTCCGCTTACACTCAGAACAGGGGCTGCTCTCCTTGCTCCAGTCTCACTGTGCATGGTGTGGCTGCCTCAGCTCTCCTCTTCCCACCACTTCTCACCGCTGGACCTGGGGACAGGGTACTTCAAGTGCCAGCCTCATCCACAGATGTCAGGCAGAGTCAGCCCTCCGGGCATGGTGCTATCATCATCCTGCACTCCGGGATGCTGAGGCAGGAGGACTATAAATTCAACCCAGCCTGAGTGGTGTATCAAGTCCCTGTCTCAGAAATAGGGCTGGGGCTTTGATCCCCAGGCCTGCCATGTTGGCCCCGCCCCCAGGGGGTGCTGAGACAGCAATTGAGACTGGGCATGGTGGTGCTTGCCTGTAATCCCAGCTCTTGGGAGGTTGGAACAGATGGATCACTATGAGTCTGATCTAGTAGTGAGACCCTGAACACCCTGCATACCCTTCCCTAAAAAATACCAAGAAAAGAAAAAAAGAAATAGGGCTGGAGTTGGAGCACTGTACTAGGGGCTAGGGTTTGAGCCCCACTGTCTTCTGTGTTGTTTTTTTGTGGGATCAAGGTTTGAACTCACGACCTTGCACTTGCCAGGCAGGCACTTGTGCTATGAAGCTAGCTCCCCAGCCCCCCCTCAGTGTCTTTTCCTGCCTGGAGTGCATAGCACCCTTTATACCCTGGCAGTACAAAGAGCAGAAGTGATTGGACAGACGGCCAGGTTTTGCCAGAGCGCGTGTGGGCAGGAGGGCTGAGGCAGACACGCAGGCAGCCCCCGGGCAGGTGGGTTCTCGGGGCTGGGCAGCTCCCTCCCGGGAGCTGAGATCAGCGTCTCATGCACACCTCTATCAGGTGCCTCTCTGGTTGCTAACGCCCACAGTGGGCCTCAGTAAGTCCTGCCGCTTCAGGGCTGAGCGCCCGAGTGGCCCTGTCACCACTCCTCTTGTCCTCTGCAGGTTCGCCTGATGCAGGAATCTGTTCGAAGAATCATCGAGGCTGAGGAGTCCAGAATGGGTGAGAGGGCGCCTCCTTCCCCAGCCGGGTGGGCCCCAGGCCACAGCTGCCCTCAGAGCTGCCTTCAAGGAATCTGCCTCTGTCCTGCCCGCTCTGTCCTCAGGGCTCATCATTGTCAACGCCTGGTATGGCAAGTTCGTCAACGACAAGAGCAAGAAGAGGGAGAAGGTGAAGGTGATCGACGTGACCGTGCCCCTCCAGTGCCTGGTGAAGGACTCGAAGCTCATTCTCACGGAGGCCTCCAAGGTACAACCCTGCCTGGCACTCACCAGGGAAAGCAGGGCTGGCCCCAGTAGCCACGGCATCCTCATGTGGCTAGAACGTGCTCACCTGGCCCTTGCCCCGCATCCGCCAGCACCCACAGCTCCCCAGAGAGGCGGGGACTGAAGGAGGATTACCAGGCCAGCCCCATGGGTGCCCCAGTGGAGCCCAGTGTCACACCTGCTCAGGCAGGGGAGCAGGAGACATACATGTGTTGCAGGCGGGGCTGCCCGGCTTCTACGATCCATGTGTGGGTGAGGAGAAAAGCCTGCGCGTGCTGTACCAGTTCCGGGGTGTGCTGCACCAGGTGACGGTGCCGGACAGTGAGGCCCTGCGGATACCAAAGCAGTGTGAGTGGCTGCTTACGCGGCCCCTGGCAGGGGTGCCTGCCGCCTACCCCAGACCCTGGGCACTGCCTCGTCCCAGGGGCATCACACAGATCGTGGGCAGCGGGCAGGCAGTTGGGCCCCGTCCCTCGGCAGCCACCGGAGGCAGTGGATGGCTGAGCCCGCGCTAGCTTGTGTCGTCCTTTCTGCCGCAGCTCACAGGATCGACACGGACGGATAAGCTGCTCGGGACCCCGGGTCCAAAGAGGCTTCAAGAAACCTTTTCCTGGGAGTCTACCCACTTGGAAACGGGACCCCCCAGAGATCAGATGTTCTATTTTATTTTATTCCTCTAGAAGGTGGTGCCACATGAATTATGCGCAGGGACACGCCGCACAGTGCTGCAGGGAGCACTGGGCCAGGCAGGCACCCGATGGAGACCCTGGAGGGCGGGTCCCAAGCCATGCCCAGAGCTGCTTGGGTCGTCCCAGTGCCTCCAGCCCACACGGAGTTCGGGGAGAGCAGCAAGGACAGAGGTTGCAGCCCAGACCCCCGAGTGGGTTGTCTGCCGAGCAGATCCCCACACCCCCTCTGCCGAAAGCCTAGAGCCACAGTGGACTGTGGGTCTATAAAACTGCTTTTTATCCGATACCACGCGGGTTGGAGGCCGTCTTTCTTGCTCCACGGCCTCTTGAATCATTCCTGGGCTTGGGCCAGAGCTGGTCGCCAACACGGCCAGCAGCCCGGGCCACCAGTGCAGTCCATGTGCTCCTCGGTACAGCGCTGGAACGCGGGGCGCCAGGAATGGGGTGCTGCACCCAGCAGGTGGCGCTGCAGCTCGGCAAAGGGAGCCAGGCCCTTCAGGGCACCTCGTGGTATCCCTGGCTGCTGCGAACAGCCCCCCTCTCCGGTTTTTAAAAGCGGCCCCAGCGAACCAGTTGTGTCCTATTTGTTTTTAAATTAAAAGGAAGCTTCTCTGGTGTGGAGCGGGCTGCCGCGGCCCACACTGCATGAGCCCCACTGCGCAGCCAGCGTCCACAATAAACGTCCTGGACCTGAGCACCCTGGCCTCTGATTGCCCGTGGTGTCGCCCAGCCGGGTCTCCTGGGGGCAGCCTGAGTTAGGGCTTCAGGAGTCTGAGTTGCCCAGGTGTTGCCAGCCCTTTAACAGGAAGCAGGAAGTCAATGTCTCAGCAATGGCAGCCTGGAGAAAAAATTAGATGGAGAGAGACGTGCAGAAGGCCCTTTATTGGGTCAGGCTGGAACTGGGGGACCTGGGCAAGGGACAGCCCCTCGCGGCGGTGGAGCTGAAGGACCTTGCCCTGGCTTCTGCGCTGCCAGGCTGGGACTCAGGCTGGGACCCAAGGCCTCAGTGGACTGCACCCAGGTGCCCCGACAGCGTCTGCTGTGTCAGCACAGACCCAAGTGTTCGGGGCCTGGGGCTCAGCTTTGCAGTACGGGCCGTGACCGGGCTCCCTGGCTCCCTGCTCTGCGGGCTCGGATAAGGCAGCACATCCTGCGCAGCACAAGCCGCTGGGCCTTCAGGCGCTTCCGGAGCTGCTCGTTCTCCCTCAGCGTGAGGAAGAGCTTCCTCTTCAGCGCAGCCAGGTCCAGCAGGGCGTAGCTGTGGTCCGACGGCTGCCCAGGGAGGGCTCTCCGCAGGCCTGGCTGGCTGGCAGCTGCGCCAGAGCCTCTGGCTGCTTCTGGCCTCAGTGGTAAGGCCTGGGGACAGAAAGAGCAAGAGAGGCACAGCGAGACCCCGTGTCAAAAAGACAAAAAAAAAAAAAGAAAGAGCAAGAGAAGCCCGACAGCCTGGGCCCACAGGGCTGAGAAGGTCAGCGTCAAGTTAGCCTGGCACCTGGACACTGCTGTCCCAGTGCAGATGGCCCTCATGGCCACCTGCCCTGTTCTGCTGCTGTGGCTCGTTCTCCAGGCTTAGTGTCTTCACTTGGGACCAGCCCACCCCAGCCCCCCACCCATGCCGGGCCACAGCCTGACCTGTGTCACCAGCCCGTTGGTCCTAGGTGGCCGCTGCAGCTCCTCATGGGCAGTATCTGGGCTCCAGGTAGGGCTGTCTTCCTCGGCGCCAACCTCGGGTTGGACCTGGGAACAGCAGGTAAGCCAGCTGAGCCAGCAGATCCTTGCTGCCACCACCACTGCCCGTGAGCCCCACACAGCTGCACCAGGCTGGCCACACAGCCCCCTTCTCCCAGCTCTGGGGCAAGACAGGGCTCCTGCTGACCCCAGCCAAGCCCTACAGCACTCCAGCCACAGGTCACAAACCACAGGTGCTGGGCCTCATCCACTGAGGACCTCGCCCCCTACCCTGCTGCCCACCCAAGTCCCCCTTTCACCAGAGATTCTATTATCCATCCTCTGAGGGCCATCATGAGGTGGAGCACACCAGGGACACAGCAGCGGCCACAGAGTGCTCAGAGACCTTGCCAGGGCCACCAAGCTGTACATCTGTGTGGCTGGAATGAAGGAACACACACACACACACACACACACACACACACACAGCCTCAGGCGCCAGGCCAGGCATCCAGCAATCTAGCAGAGACAGGCAAGCATAGGGGCTACTGGGGAAGACAGCCCCAGGCCAGCAGAAGGCTGCCTGGGAGGCCACAGCTCTGGGAGGACAGGCCAATAAAGGAGCCTTGTTTTATTTTCTTTGGTTCCCCCCACACACACCACTTGTTTTGTTTTGTTTTTTTGTTATTTGTCTTTGTTTTTTGGGTCTTTTTGAGACACGGTCTCATGCAGTTCAGGCTGGCCTTGAGCTCACTTTTGTAGCTCAGGCTGGTCCCACAGTCACACTGATCCTCCTGCCTCAGCCTCCCAAGTGCTGGGATTACAGGTGTGTGCCACCACCCTGAGCTTGTTTTTTGTCTCATTGCCTACTCCAGGCTAGCCAGGAACTCACAGCATTCCTCCTGCCTCAGCCTCCCTGGTGCTGCCATTACAGGTGTGTACCACCACACCATCCTCGCAATCGGAACTGCTGTCTTCTGCAGTCACAGCTGCCCTCTCAGTCCCCAGAAAAGCAAATCATTTAGGTACGGCACTTTGCAGCATCTGCGTCCAGCTCTACTAAGCCAACTCTGCCACATTCACGCCCATCAGTTTGGCTTCCCAAAATCATCTCGAGGCTGGGCATGGTGGTGCATACCTGTAATCCCAGCAGCACTTGGGAGGCTGAGGCAGGAGGATCAGTGTGAATTCAAGAGCAGCCTGGGCTCAAAGTGAACTCAAGGCCTGCCTCAACTGCACAGTGAGACCCTGTCTCAAACAGAAAAAAAAAAATTCTCAAGGTCCCACAGCCACTTCTCAGTCTAGCAAACCTGCAAATGCACACCCCACCTCCACCTAGGGCTGCGCCCCCCGCCAGCCTGAGTCTCCAAAGACCACACAGCCTTCAGCTTCCCTGACAGCACCTTGCTATGTGTGAAGCAAAAGCATGATTTTATTTTTTTTAAAACGAGGCTTTGGGGGCAGGGGGCTGGGGAGACAGCTTTGTGGCAGAAGTGCCTGCCTGGCAAGTGCAAGGTTGTAAGTTTGAACCCCCATCCCGCAAAAAAAAAAAAAAAAACCCCGAGGCGTTGCAGGCATGAGAGCACATGCCTGGAACTGCAGCACTGGCTAGGCTGAGCCAGGAGGACTGCTGTGGGTTCCAGGCCAGCCTGTGCTACATAGTAGAACCTATCTGAAAACACTGTATGAGGAAGCCTTGCTGTGTGGCCCGGCTGACCTCAAACTCCAGGCTGAGGTCATCCTCCTGTTTCAGCTCCCTTGTTTTGGGAAAAGCAGTTTACAAAGTTCTCTTAAGTCCCAGAACAGGGCCAGCGGGTAGACCGGGCTCAGGGCCCGAGGCCACCCGCACCCTGGGCCCTGCTCACCTCAGCCTTTGCCTCCCCTGTAGACCCCACAGCGGCCATGCTCCTACCTGCACAGGCTCTCGGAAGGCGAACACGGTGGGCACGGCATTGTGCTTCAGGTTCTTGCGGTTCCCAAAGGCGCTGAAGCACTCGGGCCGGAAGTGCTCAGAGCAGATGACCGTGTGCTGCTTGGGCTTGAAGCCCGCCCGGCCCATGTTGAGCACCCATGCCTTCAGCAGCTCAGGCCGGCTGAATGGGAACCTGGGTGCAGGAGGAATAGTAGTCTAGCCAGCCAGGGCCTGTGCCCCGAGGCCCACCCACCACAGGGGACTGGCCCCGGGGCAGCTCTGGACAATCTGAGCCTCGCTTTGGAAGCAAACACCCAATTTCCAGAGGCTTTCCTCCTTTTGAGGGAGGAAAAGCAAGTTCTTCCTCTCCCTGCAATTCAAGCTGGCCTGAAACTCACTAGGGAGCTTGAGCTCAGGCTGGCCTTGAACTCCTGTCAACCCTCCTGCCTCGGCCTCCCAACCACTGGGATTACAGGTGTGCTTTTTTTTTTTTAAATTTTATTTATTTTTCTTGTTTCAGAACTTTTGTTTGTTTGTTTATTTTTATGGCCGGCTCAGCCTGCCCTGAGGGCAGGGCTGGCGCAGCATGTGGTGCCGGGGATCGAACCGCGGTCCCTGCAGCTGCCTGAGCTTTCCTAAGCAGGCACTTTAGACCACTGAGCCATCCTGCCGGGCCCTACAGGTGTGCTTTAAAAAAAAAAGTGCAAGCCAGGCGTGGTGGCTCACACCTGTAATCCCAGCACTCGGGAGGCTGAGGCAGGAGGATTAGTGCGAGTTCGATACCAGCCTGGGCTACAAAAGTGAGCGCAGGACCAGCCTCAACTGCATAGCGAGACCCTGTCTCAAAAAGACAAAAAAAAAAAAAAAGTGCAGCTCCCACTGCAGCAGCAGCCAGCTGCCTGGCCCTGTTGTTGGGGTAGGGCCCTGAAAATAAATAAAAGACACTGCACTCTAGGAAGGAGACAACAGCAGAGCACGCTGGTGCAGCCTGGCACAGTGGCCACTGAGGATGAGGATCTTTTTCTTTGTTTTTTTTGGCTAGCTCAAGCTGCTTTAAGGTGGGTCTGGGAATCAAACTATCAATTCCCTGTGCCGGACTGGGATTGCCCATGCAGGTGCTTAAACCACTGACTGAGCTAACCCACAAAGGCCCCTGGCTGAGGCCATACAGGAGCACTGCGGCAAGCAGGGACAGCCACCCCTAGGGGTGAGTTCTCCACGAGCGGGGTGTAGTCAGGGCAGGAACTCCCCAGGCCAGTGCTGGAGCACTGAGCCATGCTCTCAGCCCTAATGAGGCCGCAATTCACCAGGCTGCCTTCCAACTTGCAATCCTCTCGCCTCAGCCTCCGGAGGAGCTGAGACTACAGTTAGACACCACAGTGCTGAGCTAAGCTGACATTGGAGGACAGGGGAGAGCTAGCCATGGGGGCTTCAGCAGGGGCTGTGGGGGTCCATCCCACTGGATGGGCATGCAGCTGGGACCCTCTGGCTGAGGACCTCAGGCGAATTCCAAGGCAGGCAGTGAGGTCCGCCTGTGGGACCTGCAGCCAAGACAGAGAGAAGCTGTCTCCTGCTGGCCTGATGGCACGAACTTGTCATCTCAGCACTCTGGGAGGCTAAGGCAGGATGGTGACAACTTCACACCCAACCAGGGCAGCTTAGTGATTTACAGAGACTATCTCAAAGTGTAAAATGTTGAAAATACAGAGAATAAAGCTGTGAAAGGGGGCCCGGCGGGATGGCTCAGTGGTCTAAAGCGCCTGCTTGGAAAAGCTTTGGCAGCTTCAGGGACCACGGTTCGATTCCCGGCACCACATGCTGTGTCAGCCCTGCCCTCGGGGCGGGCTGAGCCGGCCATAAAAATGAGTGAATAAACAAATAAAGATTCTGAAACAAGAAAAATAATTAAATAAATAAAATTTAAAAAAAAAAAAAAAAAAAAAAGCTGTGAAGGAACCAGGGAGATAGCTCTGTGGCACAAGTGCCTGCCTGGCAAGTGCAAGGTTGTGAGTTCGAACCCCAGTCCTGCAAGAAAAAGAAAAAGGCTGAGTGTGAAGGCTCTGGATTCAATCCCCAGAGCAAGGGGTAGAGAGTGGAAAATAAGTGTGCCCAACACCCGGCACACCGCTTAATTCTGACATGTACATTCTTGGAAGACTATGAAGCCATGAAAAGGAATGCCCGCCGCCACGTGTGCCAAGGAGGCCTTTCACAAACTTAATGGGGAGCAGTACAGAAGGCACGGCCAGATTCCAACTGGACAGGAGGGCTGGATCCCTGGGAGTAGGGAGAGGACGACCAGGGATAAAAGCTGGGGGCTGGGCCTGAAAACCACGCTCTCACTTATCTACCAGCATGTTTATCTGGAGGGGGAGGCACTATAAAGGGCGCGAGGGAGGACGAGGCGCAGGCCTTAGCCCTCCGGGGCTGTGCCCTGCGGGGGGGCGACAGCTCGGCGGCGGCCAGCACCAGGGAGGGGTGCGCCCCAGGCTGAACGAGGCGAAAGGTGGAGGGTGGGGGATGCAGTGTTGACCCGGTGTCGCCAGCAGCAGATCCGATGTCGCCAGCCTCCCGCGCCACGAAGACTCCCAGAGCTTGCTTGCGGTGGCCAGGTTCCCCACAGGGCCGACCCGGCCGCCCCGCGCCCGCCCGCGCCCGCCCGCGCCCCGCTCACCGGTGGAAGGTGAGCTGCTTCCTGCGGCTGCTGTAGCGGTTGCAACACTGCCGGGCCGCGCAGGACTTCGGCATCGCGAATCCGGGCCTGCCCCTAACAAAAATGGCGGTGCCGAGCCTGGGGCCGCGGGGGCGGGGTCTGCTCGGGAGCTGGGGACGAGCTCGGCAGGGCTCCGGCGCGCGCCCCGCCTTCCCCGCGTCGCCCTGGTGACGCTCGGCCCGGGTCAGCGGGCGCCCGGCTTCGCCCCAGCTGGTTAGAGGCAGTGGTCTCCTGGCTTCAGCCCCCCGACTCCCACCACCCGGGTTTCCAGAGCGGGGAGCTGGTGTGGGCTCAGTGACGTCACCGGGGAGTCCCGCTGGCCACTGGCTGTGCCGGCGCACACCTGTGACCTCATCACTCTGGGAGGCTTCAGTGAGGGGCCAGCTCAAACCGCTTCTTAAGTTCGAAGCCCGAAGCCGGCGGGGTCAGAGCGACACCCAGCCTACAGGCGTCCCTGGTCACGCCCTGGGGCAGAAAGGGCCGCTGCAGCTTTTCTGGGCAGGCGAGCCCCTCCCTGGGGCTCCCGCTCTGCCCTCAGTGACCAGGGCATTAAGCTCTGGTCCCCTTTGTCGGCATTTCCTCTCATGCGCAGATCGAACACGGGACCTTATGCTTGCCAGGCAGGAGCATATGCCGCTGAGCTGTCACCCCTCCACCTCCCGACACCATCTCTGGCATCTGCCCGCCGGTCTTCCTGGAACCCTGGCATGGAGCTGCCACTGCCCCCAAAAGGCATGCCACACACCTGACGCCAGACCAGACCCACAAAGTAGCAATATCTTTATTTACAAAATATACATTTTCACGAACACCTCGCTTTATACACAAACTTTACAATTACACAGAACCATGTAAACGACGTTGAGTGTCCAGCCTGGCTGAAGCCAACCAAGGGCCAACTTCCAGGGCGATGGCCTCTCCCTTGGCCACCAATAAGGAGCCCCTGGACCGTGGGTCACGCCTAATTTGCATATAGAAGCTAGTGGAATTGGCCCACCTCAACCCAGGCCGAACCAGGATGCCTGGCACAGCAAACACGAAAACAGATCTGTGAAAGGACAAAAACCAACTCAAGGGACAGACTGAGATGAGTATCGGATGCATTCCAGAGGCAACTTAAAACCTTCCAGAGCACAGAACAATCACCAGAGTCGGCAGTTCTGCTCTAAAAACTATGGATTCTTAACTTGTAAAATTTCCTGGAATTTTAAAAAGGAAGAAACGCACTTTGCAACTTTGGTTTTCTCACTGTGCTGACTGGAAAGGCATTGTGGGGGCAGATCTTTGGCAACTTCCTCCCCAACCTGCCCCAAGGTCTGCCCCAGGCAAGCGCCAGGGCCAGCCTGGGCCAGGTTGTTTTGAAGTCAGCTGTTTTGCTCTACAGCAGAATTCACCCTCGGGGCCTTCACAATAAACTGAGTCTCAGAAAGTTTCTACTAATAAACAGCGATTTTAAAAACTAAGACTAGACAGAGTCCAGGACACCAGGACAAAAGTGGGTAGAAGTGGACAATGCCTGGTGCCCCACACATGAAGGAGCCACATGGCGTGCAGACCCGTGTTGAGCCCTCGGCCCTCCCTCACCTCAGAAAAAAAAACACTGCACACACACCTGTCACCCCATTAACAGTCTTTAAAAAACCTGGGAGCTGCTGGTGCACTGTCAACCCAGAGCACACCTAGGGCCCCACTGTCCTACTCTGCAGACCCTGCCCCACCAGGAGCAGGACTGTCGCCCTAACCTTGGCCTGGGAACAGCAGGCCACCACCTGCACCCCAGGACTGCAAACCATGTGTGCTGCTGGATCGGGAGAGGAACACACCCTCCAAAACAGCTCTTGTGGGCCCCGGGACCCCGAACACCTAATAGAAAGGGAACCCAATAAGAGATCAACCAACACTTTGGCTGTATCGTGCAAAAAAAAAAAAAAAAACCTTGTACATCGTGCAAAACAGGAAACTGGGTTATGAACATGGGCCACCTGGGCCCCCAACCAGCCCCCTTTCCAGAGGTGGCCATACACTGTCCCTTTCAACACACAGGGTAAAAGTAAAGATTCACCACAGCTCACCCACCACCCAACTCCAGAACAGCTCCAGATCATGGACCTCCAGACAGGGCGACTCGGACAGCGGCTGCGCAGACACTTAGGTGAGACAACACGCAGGAAACAGACACGTATGGCTGTTCGTCTGCAGGCTGGGGCCGAGCTGTTCCTCGCCCCAGCTCCGCAGAAGCAGGAGTAACAGCTGGCACTAGTTCCAAACAGTGGGAATCGCTAACAATGACAGTGAAACTTCCAGGACCACACTCTTGCTGCAGCGGAACCAAGCCGCTGCTGCACCTGGGTGTTTGGTCTACTGGCTCAGCCACAAGTGTGGCAGCAGCCTGTGCTGACAAAGGCTTCACGCTCGCTGGCTATATACAGTTTCTACTGGGACAGCCTGTCCTCTGCTTAGGCACCTGAATAAGAGATCTGCCTGCCGAGCTAGGAGTCCTGTGCTAAGTGAGGAAGGGCTGGGGCCCATCCCCTATCCCCAGGCCCGGAGTCTCCGGCCACCCAGTCAGTCCAGAAACAGCTTCCGGGAGCCCATGCGGGAGCGGTTGGAGCGGCGGATGTCAAACTTGGAGTCCCGGCACTTTTGGCAGACAAACACTTCCGGAACGTTGGACTTGCGGATCTTCGCACAGGACAGGTGGATCCAGGTGTGGCACTCATTGCACTCGATCATGGGGCGGCCAGCAAACGGCTTCATGCAGAAGCAGGTGACCAGGTCCCAGGAATCATCGTCTACAGAGGCAGGAACACGTTAACAGGAGGGGAAGCCAGGCAGAGCTGCACCCCTATAGCCCCAGTATTCTTGGAGGCTGAAGCAGGAAGACAGAAGTTTGAACCCAACCTGGAGAACTGGGCAAGACCCTGTCTGAACATCTATTCCACCTGCCCCAATGTCAATACTCTCTGATCACAAAGTGACCAAAAAAGGGGCTGCTTTGACGTGCGGTGACCAGGTATTAACCACCTTCGCTTGCGCCCCACGTCCTTCCCCCTGGCCTGGACCCCAGGGCCCCTGCAGCGATGAGCCCCCTCCTGAGCCCTGGCACACCCCTCTCGGCCTTCGCCCTGCTCCCAGGAGGGGCCTGGCCTCCCCAACCACTTATCTCCCGCCACCAGGGCCACTGACCTGAATCCACCATGATGTCCTCATCGTTGCCGGTGCTGTCCTCATCCCGGAACACCACCTGCTTTCCCTGCCGGACGATAGTCCGTTTGCCTTCAATTTTTATCTCCTTGACCTGATCAGGTGACACCGTGGTGGCGCAAGAGCCACTGGAGGGAGTGTCGGATTCCCAGCCCGAGCAGGGGTCTCCAGGAGCCTGAGGCAGATCCTGCAGGGCAGGACTTGTGGGAGACTCTGAATAGGGATCTGCAGCCTCCAGCTTCAGCAAGCCCCCTCTGTAGCCCTCCTTCACGGTGACATCGCCGTCCCTTCGCTTCCTCTTCTTCTTCTTCTTCAGCTTATCCAGCTTCTTTCTGTCCAGCAGGAAATTGCTAGGCTTCGCACGCTGCAGGAGAGTGGGCTGCAGATGGCTAAAGCATCGGTCAGACACTGGCAGGGGCACAGAGGCCGCCATGTCGGTGAAGCCAGTGTCCCAGCCATCACTGTCGATGGTGCCCGCAGTGCTGTTGACAGGGCTGGGGCTGCTCCTCAGAGGAAGCTCCTGAAAAGGCCAGGGGTGTGGGGACAGGCTCAAGTTACTCTAGCCAGGCCTGGTAACAACAGCCAGCTCCCAACAGAGCTTCCCTGACCTACCCCCCCTACCCCAGGACCAGACTCCATGGACATACAGTACAGCACAGCCCTGAACCACACCAAGTGGCTGAAGGGAGCACAGGGGCAGAGGAACCCAGGGCCCAGCTGCCACTCAGTCAACCTCTCAGGAAAGGGGCTGGGGTGGTGGCACAGCAGGACTCGCTCCTAACATGCAGGAGGAAGCACTGGGAAGGCGTCCCAGCCTCCACACGCAAAAAAATACATCTCAGCTAGGCATGGTGGTGCATGCCTGTCATCCCAGCAGGCCAGAGGCTGAGGCAAGAGAACTGCTGCAAATTCAAGAACAGACTGGGCTACACAGCAAGACCGCGCCTCAAATAAACAATCCTAAAAAAAAGGTAGCTAAGTGTGGTAGTACACACCTGTAATCCCAGCACTCAAGAGGCTGAGGCAGGAGAATCATTGCAGCTGGAGACCAGTCTGAGCTAAAATGTGAGCTCAAGGCCAGTCTGAACTGCACAGAGACCTTATCTCAAAAGCAAAACAAAACAGGGCCAGGGAGATAGCTCAGGGGCACAAGTGCCTGCCTGTCAAGTGCAAGGTCCTGAGATTGATCCACAAAAATAAAAATCAGAGAATTCCTATTTTTTAAAAAGTCCTGAAACTATCCCACATGGGAAGACCAAGGAAGATTATTACTGCCCCAAAGCAGCAAGATGAACTCTCTGGTTCCTTGGTCAGTCAAGCACATTTGCACAAACAGCAGCATTCTGCACATGCAAAGCAGGCATTGCCTACCTACCTGGCCCGGGGAAAGAACACACCAGTGCCATGCCTTTGCTTCCTAAGCCCACTGGATTTGTTTACCTGCAGCTTAGCATGAGAGAAACAAGGCCTCTGATGTCTGAGCCCCACAGGCACTCTGACCCACACTCCCAAACATTCTCAGGAAAAAAAAAACAAAAAAACTCCCCTCTCCACTCCCACGTGGTGTAAAGCAAAATCCCTGAAGGCTCAGTGAGGTGGAGCTCTAAACCACAGGGCCAGAGAGGCAGGGTGAGGAGTCCAGTCCTGGGGTAAGGCAGTTCCCTCCTTCCTGTGCTTCAGATGTGTTCATCCTTAAGTTGCAAATAAGAAAGTAGCCACTTGGCAGGCTGGGCAGATAGCTCAGTAACAGCAGTTTCGATCAGAGCCTCAACTGCCCTCAGTACCCCGGAAGCTAAATTCCTGCCAGACTACAGCCTGTGCCCTCTCCCAGTGCCCGCCCACCTGCCCTGCACAGCGGCAGAGCATTACCTCCTTCGGGTACGGAATGTAGCCGGCATAAGCCAGAACAAAGGTGCAGAACTTGTTGAAATCCTCCACGGTCCTGCGCCTCTTGTAGCCGGGGGAGTACTCCTGTGGGGGGGTGGGGAGGAAGAGGGGAAGGAATCAGGGGAGGCTCGCACCAGGGCCAGCAATCGCTGCGAGGAGCTGCGCTTATTCACTGTCAGCCACTCAAAGCCGCGCCTGCTGGATTTACAGCCCCAAAGCAAGATAAGCTCTGTTCAGGTCAAAAAATAACACTTTTTATAAAGCTGCAAGAGGAGGACTAGGATTTTATGCCAAGAACAGTGGAAAACCGGTGAGGAGATAAAAGCCTGCACAAATGTCTACCTGTTGGAGCTCATGTGGCATTTTCTGACCTTATCTACTGATCCCGGCACGCCTATCAGAACTAACGTTTTCGCCAGATTTTCCCCTGGGAAACTACATTCAGCTGAGTCTGTAACTCAAGTATTTTAAGTCACTTCAAAAATCAAGCCTTGTCATTCCTAGCTCTCCAGATCTGACTGCTTCCCAGTTAGGGGTGGTGAGGACCCCGCTGAAGGGGCCCCTCCACTCCTGAGTCGGGGTTCCAGGCTCAGAACGAACTAGGGAATTTGCCACCGCCCCATGGCTGCACATTTCAGATGCACGCGGGACGATCCAGCTCGGAGTCCCTCGACCATGGCCCCTCGAAGTGGGAACAGCCCCAAGGAATGGGGTTTTAGCCCTGGAGGTGGCCTTCATGGCTCCAAGGGGCTGGGGGGCAGCCGCACCTAACCTCAGCACGATCCTCCCGCCCTCACCGGAGCTCCCCTATCTGGCCGGCCAAGGAATGGGGTTCGAGGGCGGTCCGTCGGTAGAGGGGCGGGGAGAGTTGCGAGGCGCGAGTAGTCACCCCTGAATTTTCCTTCGAAAACGCCACACATTTTTTGTACAACACCCTCAACTTGTTTCCGACCAGCCACCTTCCCGCACGAGGAGGGGACAGCGGCGCTTCCTGTGCGGACGCGAGGGCCGCACCCGCCCTCAATTCGGGGACAACTTTTAACTTCTCCAGGACCGAGCACAACTGCTCCGCGCCCGGGACGCGAAAGCGAGGCGGCGCCCGGGCGGATGGGGACCGCCCCGGGAAGGCAGATGGCCGCAGCCCCCGTGCGTCCGCCCCGCGCCGCGCCCGCGCCCGCGCCCGGCCCCGGAAGGTGCGAGGCCCACCGCAGGGTGGAGGCTGCGGGACGCCAGCAGGATCTCGGGGTCCCGGGGCTAGGGCGGCCCCACCAAGCCCCTGCGGGCGCCAGCGAACCCCAAAGGGGCCAGGCGCCGCTACAGTCCCCTTTCCCCTCCCCCACCGCCCGCCCGCGCTGCTGGACCCGCACCCGGACCCTGGCGGCCGGGGACGCGGGACGGGGGGGCCGAGGACCGAAGCCGATCCCCGGAAGGAGGGAGAGCGGGGGCGGAGCAAGCAGAGCTCGGGAGTGGGAGGCGGGGGGTTCCGGGGGCGCGCTGGCGGGGGCTGGGGGACCCCCAAGGACAAGGCCCCCCGAGGCGGAGGGGGCGGGGGCCCTCGGGGGCGCGCGCGGAGCTGGGAAGGGGGGGCGGGGCGCGGCACGGGCCAGAGCCGAACTGAGGGTGGCGAGGCCGAGCAGGCGACGAGTGCGGGTCCGGGTGACCCAAGCCCAGAGGGGTGGACGGACCTCAAGCGAGAAGGGGAAAGGGCGGCGGCGGGCCGATCCCAGGGCCGAGGCCAAGAAGGCGGCAGCCGGCCACAGGGGTGGGGGCGCAGCCAGGTCTCAGGGAGACGCAGGCGGGAGAGGGGCGTCCGAGGCAAGGGTGGGCGCGGCGCCCAAGGAAAGGAAAGGGGTCGCGAAAGTCGGGGCGAGCCAGTGGGGGTCCCGGCGCGGTCCGAACGGGGACTGGGCCCAGGGAGCTGCGAGGCGGAGCGGGGGGAGGGGTCAGCCGCCCGGAGCGGACGCGGGGGTCGAGCGCGGAGGCCAGAGCGACCCGCCACAGCTCGGACTCACCTCCGGGTGAAAAGCGGCAGCGCAGGAGTCGGAGTCCATGTTCCGACTGGAGAATGGAAGCTGCGGGAGTGCAGGGGCCGAGCTGGGGGCGAGGGGCGCCTCTGGACCCGGGGCTCCGGCGGCCGCGCGGGGCGAGGGCGGACCCGGGAGGGGTCGCTTCGGCTGGAGGTGACGAGGGACTCGGTTTGTCGCGTGTGGCTCTCGGTGCTCCGGGACCAGTGGCCCCTCAGCAGAGCAGAGTGAGCTATGCAGCTCCCTCGGCCGGCACGGCGAAGAGGCGGGAGAGGCTCTGCGGGAGGCGGCGGCGGCAGCGAGCGGGAACCCGACCGGCTCCCCGACCTGACGCCCAGTTCGGCTCGTGTCTCCGGAGGGAGGGCGGGAGCGCCGAGAGCGCTATCGGGAAATGTAGTCCAGGGCCTTTATCCTCCGCCGTGGGGGCTTGGCCTGGTGTCGCGAGTTTTTCTGGGAGTTGTAGTCCAGAATCCGCTACCACAGCTCACAAAAACAGCCACCGGACTCGAATCCCCATGAAGCTTTACGGCAGCCGCGGATGCGGGGGCGGGGCCTTGTGGACGTGAGCCCGCCGGAGCGGGGGAGGTGCGGGGGCTCGCGTCAGCTTGGCCGTGGGGGAGGGGCGGCGCCTCAGCTTTGGCGCGAGTGGGGGTGGTGGGGAGCGGGGTGGGGTCTCGGGGGGCGGCGGCTTCTGCCCCTTTTCTTGCTGCACGGCTTAGAGTACGCCTTTTGTGGCGCTGGGGTTCCCGCGACGCGGCCCGGGCTAGAGTGGACTCAGGCCGCTGACGTCCCGAGGGCGGAGCGCTCTTGTTCGCGACCGCGGGTTCTCCGCTGAGTCCTCGGCGACTGCGGGCGAGTCCCCTGCTGGAGCGAGGTGGACGTCGCGAAAGCCGAAGGGCTCCTGCCTGCGCGCTCAGAGCCTTGGGTTGTGCGGCGCGGGGCGTAGGGAGCGCACCGGCCCTCGCGCCGACCCGCATCCGCAGCTCTTTGTTTTTTTCAAGACAAGGTCTGGGGAACTCACTAGATCGCTCGCGCTGGGCTCACTCTTTTGATCCTCCTGCCTCGTCCTCCTAGTTGTGGGCTTATGGGGCCCCCACCACGTTGGCGCCTGCCCGTGCCGCGTCGTGTGCTTCCTCGCCACCGGGACCGCCGTGGGTTCTGCTGCGCGCCCTGCGGCTGCTCCCTCCGGAGTCCGCGGACCGTGTGGCCACGGTGGGTACCGGCGTCGCCCGCGCTGTGTAGAGGGGGTGGGTGGTGTTGGGGAACCGGACCGCGGGATCATTACAACTTCGGAGGATGAAGATTGCTTCTTAGTTGCTGCCGTGCCGGAGTGGCCTAAAAGGGTCCCGACATTACCACTGCAGTCCTGTACAAGGAATAATATACAAAACCCAGCCGATTTCCCTGTCTCACGAAACAAAGCAGATTATTCAGTAACTGTAGCTTCAGCGACAAAGAAATTTAAAAGGGAGTCATCAAAGTTTGTAAATTAAGATGTGAAACTGGACTCTTTAGGATCCTGGAAACCATGCGATTGAGAGGAAGTTTGGGCTAAACTTAAGGTAGTTCAGATGGAAACTGGATTTATTTTAGAAATACTTCTGAAGGCAGGCATCACGGTTGGCACATGCGTGTGGTCCCAGCACTCGGGAGGCTGAGACAGGATGATCAAAAGTTCCAGCCCAGACTGGACACTTTCTTGACTTCCTATGGGGTCCCTGTCTCAAAATTCTAAAAGTTGGGGACGGGGCTGGAGATGTATAGCTCAGAACAATAAAATTTATAGCGCAGTGCTTGTCTCCATAAGTACTTTTATTATTTGTGCAATATCACAACCCAACAGAGGGCTCCCCGTAAGGGGACAAATTGAGGTGCTTTATGAGATAATATGCAGATAAAATGACTTCGATAAAAACAGCGTGGTCTCACCCTGTCAATTTCATGAACAACTTCTGTGTCTTAACCACGACATTAGAACATCTGACTCCTGTAGCCTGGGCAGTGGTCCTAGCATTAGCCAGGTGCCCATGTCTAGCTTGTCCCAAGCTAGTTGTCTTGCTTGAATAAAATAAGGGGGGGCTTTGAAACTAGGGCTGGTAGTATACACCTCATAATCTCAGCACTTGGGAGGCTGAAGGAGGAGGATCCCCTAAAATTCAAGGCCAGCTTGAGCTACATAGTGATTTGAAGATCAGCCTAAATTATATGTTGTGGGGACCAGGGAGATCGCTCAATGGAATAAGTGCTTGCCTGGCTAGTGCAAGGTCCTGAGTTCAATCCCTGGTACCGGAATAAATAAAGTACATGTTGTGACCTGTCTCAAAGAATAAATTAGAAGCAATTCAAAAGAAGAAAAAGCACAAACTCCTACACAAAGTATAGTAGTAGTCACTTTTGTTTTGTTTTGCACCCCTGAAGATTGAACCCACGTTTTCACACATCTGTCTTCAAGCTGGGTGTGGTGGCACAAGGCTATAATCTCAGCACTTGGGAGGCTGAGGCAGGAAGATCAAAGCGAGTTCGAGACTAGCCTGGGCTACAAAAGTAAGTGCTCAAGGGCAACCTGAACTACACAGTAAGGCCCAGTCTCAAAAAGAAAAAAAAAAACAGAAATTGGTAATACTTGGATACAACATATACTGAGTGTAGTGTTACTTTTTATCCCCCTTCCTGGTACTCCAGTAATGGGGAAAGGCCTTTTTTATTTTAATTTTGTTGGTTGTGGATATTTGTTTTTGTCTTTTTTTTTTTTTTTTTTTTTTTTTTTTT